>CAUYPK010036010.1:0-10251 GCA_963574355.1 Loris lydekkerianus | reverse complement strand
GAATTTCGGCTCTTTGCCTCTTATCATTATTTTGTATACTGTGGCTCTTTGCCAAGTTTGGATTTTGTTATGCTGCTTCTGAGGAGGGAACTCTGAGGAGCGATCTCCGAGCGCGTAGTCGAACTTGTTCGCCACCCCTGGCCAAGAAGGAAAACTGTTTCTAGACCACACAATTCCTTTCTCCTAGTACTCTGCTGATCCCAGCACTACTACTAGCCAGCCGGTGACTCTAAGAGGGCATTTAACCTGCCTGTGCTTCAGTTTCTCATCTGTGAAAGATGGACTGAATTGTGGGAAAGTCCACCCACAGTGACAGTCCCCACATGAAAAACCTGTGCAAAGAAGCTGGCAGGTAGGGTACCCAGCTGCTACTGTTGCCTGTGAAATGCATCCACTGATTAGGAACAGGCAGTGCCTGGGGGCAGAGGTGGTGGTGGAACAAAGGCAAGGTGGTTTCCTGAGGGTCCTTCCAGGCCACCACAATAGGTAAGAGCATGGGGCTTCCTAGTGGGACAGACCTGGGTCCATAATCCTAACTAGCTCTCCAGCAAGGCACTCATCATTCTGAGCCACTTTCCTTCTGTGCAAAACATAGATACAGATTCCCCCTACACCAGGCTTTCTGTGAAGATCAAACAGACAAAAAAAATGCACATGAATTCTTAGCCTGGTGCACTAAGTATAAAATGAGGGTCTGGTCAATAGGATCATTATCATTAGCCTGTGGGCTGCCCAGCATGATGCCTAGAAGATTTGCCTTCTTCTGGCTTAGCCCAGTTCTCCCAGAAAAAGTTACTTCATCCAACCTCTCTAGCTCTCCTTCTCTTCCCAAGGACCTATCCTTCCCCACCAGAAAAAGGTAAACACAAATGAGAGGGAGGATCTTAAGAGAAAGAAAAAGGTAATTAGAGAAGGTGGTGTTGGCCTTGGCCTCCCCTCTTCTCTCTAGCTGTCATTCCCCTCCTCCTTTACTTCCACTCCTAATTAGCCCCTTCAGAGCCAGGCAGCCTTTAAAACATTTGTGAAATATTTTTAGCAAAACCATTGTTCTTCTCAAAATCAAACAGAGACACCTTCACCACGACCACCACCACCACCATGACCACCACTAGGAAAAGGAGGTTAGAGAAGTAAAATCTGAAGGTTGGAAATGAGTGAGATGTAGACCACAGAGAGGTAAATGGGCGGGAGAGAATTCCAGGAAGAAGACAGAGAAAAATGAGAAAAGTCAGAGTATAATGAGAAAAGAGAAAATATATAATAGAAGGGAGCTGGAGGGAATAGAAACAGAGGAGAAGATGATTGAATCAACCTATCTCTCTGAGACCAGCCCAGCACAAGGTTCTTGGCTGCTCTTACAAAGATTCAGATGCTTGCTCACCCCACTCCCCAACCTGGGCATGCCAACATGCTTCTCTGCTACCTTTAACTTGGTACATGTCAGGCCTTCCCTCCTATGTCAGGAGCTGTTGGAAAGCAGGGACTTTGTCTTATTTATTCTACCCCTTGGGACTAAGTATGCTGATTTACTTGCAACATTCAATAAGTACTTTTTTGATGCATAAATGTTAAAGAGTATGTAGACTCGAGCAAGTGAATGAATGAACTTAAGCCCCGTGGAGAAGGCACTAGGATTAGCTTATTCATACAAGAACCTCGTAAAGGGAGGCAGACCTTACTGAGATCTTAAAGAAATTTAGAACTTTTCTCTGGTCCAGAGAAAAGTATTCTGCCCCATTCACATTTTAAAATTCCACCAAAATCACAGTAAAATAATTAGAGTTTTTTTCAACTGAAATGATTTTTTGTATTTTTGAATATCCTGTTCATCCTGTCAAGTTCTATTAATAGAATGTGGAAAACAAACTCCTAAGATGTAGAAATGACTGTCTTTCTGGCACCATGACTCACAACTCAAATGTTTAAAATAGTTAAAAAAAAAAAAAAGAAAAGAAAAAGAAAAAGGTTGTCTTTGAAGTGATTATACTTCCTCCTTATGATTTACTGCTGTTACCAGTGTTAGTGATATTAACACTTTCAAAAAGATTGGAGTATAACCAAAGAAGGGCTTGGACCAGCTAATCAGTGTCAGATTTACCAATGCTCGAGTTACTCCCTATATAAACAAGACAATAGCAGACCATAAGTAATAATAAATTAGGACCTTTATTATTTAACATTTGTGAAAATGCAGTGTTTGTAAACATGATAAAATTTGCCTTCTACATTCATTTTGTTTCAGAGAGTCATGTTTTATTCTAGCTGCAGAGAAAATAAACATGCAATTACAATTATATAAAACTAAGCTAGCTGGGCAGTGCCCGTGGCTCAAAGGAATAGGGCACCGGCCCCATATGCCGGAGGTTGTGGGTTCAAACACAGCCCTGACCAAAAAAAAAAAAAAAAAAAAAAAAAAATTAAGCTAGCTAATGGGGGCTTAAAAAAAATAAAAATTCACTTGTCTTTGTGCAAACTACTGTTTTTCTTGAAACTGTTCCATTGCGATATTAAGACTCATGTTCCTACAATTTTGACAGACTCAATAAACAAAAGGGATTTAGGAGAGTGAGCTGACCATCTGTCCAGAGCTTCCCAAACTTACAGTAAAGAGGATGAATAAAATTATCCTTAATTATGTTGTCAGGGCTGCATTTGAATACCCAGATGTACCAGATTGTAGATCAGTCACTTAAAATTCCATTCAAAAATTTTGACTGTGCAACACCACTTTCAAAAGTGACATTACATGCAGATTTAATGTTTTAAAAGTCGTCACTCATCAAATGAAAATCTATCAGTCTTGGCACAGAAAGACAAAAGATAAAACTACCCCCACCCTTGGAATCTTTCTCTGCTCCTGCGAATACCCATAACTGAAGAATGCTCATAAGCAAGAAAAACAGGAACAGGAGGGCTTCGGACAATCTCGCAGACAGAGCTCTCTGTATTCTTTGCACTTGGTTCTGCCAGCTGTATGATACAGACACAGCCAGCGTCATTTTCACTTAATGCCTTTGTTTAAGCTGTGTCCCTCAGTATGTCCAGACCTTTCTCTTTTTACCTAAATCTTACTCAATATCCTCAAGTCTGGAGCTGGTCCTATAGCACAGTGGTTCATACACGGGGTCATAGATGGGTTGACAGGTACAGGTTTTCATTCCAGCTCTCCCTAGTTTTATGGCCCTGGGCAAGATACTTAATTTCTACAGGCCTCAATTTTCTAATCTGTAAAGTGGAAATAATAGTTATACATCCTTCCTTGGGATTAGTTTAAGAATGATATGAGCTAATGGACAAAGAGCACAATGCCTGGCACACAGTGAAGATTCAAATTTATATTCCTGTAATATTTAAAGAATGCTTAGTGTGTACAGGTGCTGTGCTAGGTCCTGAAGATATAATGATTAAATGTTAGCTATCTGTTATTTTTACTAGTACTATTACAGTACTATTAGCTTCCCTTTGGATTATGCCAACCAACAGGGATAGCTTCCTTCTCAAAATTTCCAGTACCCTTACCTCAGATGTAATACTCTGGTACTTTTGTATGCACTGCTGTATTCCTTAATTGTTTCATGTGTGTGCATCTGGCCATTTCAGAAGCTCACAAGCTTTTTAAACAAAGAGAAATAAATCATAGGAGGCAAACAACAAAGCCTAAGTGAGAAGATTCGGGTCCATCTCTGTGACCCTGTCTCTATTACGTGCATCCCATTGGGAGAGTCACATTAGGTCTTTGAGTCTCAGTTTCCTCCTATGTGAACTGGTAAGATTTGATTATAATGATTTTTTTTAAACTCATTTTCATCTCTAAATTAAATGGTATGCCTTGGTTTATTACTAATGAACATAAATCTAAGTCCTCAATATTCACTTATTAAGAGAGCTGAAATGGATGTACATGATCCAATTTGGTGGGTATGAGTTTTAATGGTATTTAATATTTCACTTCTTCATATGCATCTTGGCAACATCAGCCTAGCTTTCCAGGACTTTTCTACATGAAGTAAAAAGGAGTCCTTTTTAAAATACACTGAATACATTGTCAAAGGTTTTCATCTTTCTTCATAAAAGAGATAAAACTTGGAGCAAATGGGTATTTCAGAAAAAGACATATGAACAGGAGTAAACATACCCTTAAAATACAAGAATGTCTTGGTTTAAAACAGCGGTTCTCAACCTGTGGGTTGTGACCCCTTTTTTCCATTTGTAACAACATGGCAATTAGGAAGGTTGAGAACCACGGGTTTAAAAGAAAAACTGAAACACAATGACATCCTATTGGCTGTGAGTATTTGTCAAATGAAGAAAATAGGCTTTAACTTAAACTTCCTTATGGAGTATTTAAATTTATTTTTAATCTTTAAAACGATCATTTCCTTAAAAGTTCCAGTGAACTTCTGCATTCCCATCAGAGCTATCAACATACCAGCTTCCCAAGTACTAATTCTGCCTTCTCACCTTTGTCTAGAGAAAAACTTACTTAGTGATCTCCAGCAATGTCCCCCTCACCCCAACCAGCTCCCACACTCATTCTAATCATTTCCAACAGCAAAAAAAAAAAAAAAAAAAATTGTCTCTTATTCTCTTGAAGATCCTTCCCCAACCCCATCACTCCTTTTGGCCGTCATTCCATTTCTCTGCTTCTCTTTACACACAGCTCCTCAGAATTGCTGCCTGTATACTATTTTATAGTTCAGAAGCCTACCGGGGTCCAGAAAGATGATGTCATTTATCTACACTGTGATTAAGCACAAAGAAGCATTACAAGCAAATATACCTTAGTTTCTGATAACACCAAATGAAACCTTTTTTCCCCCTATTAGTGATAATAGAAAAACCCACAATTTCTTAAATAAAGCCATTTGCAAGTACTAATATTTGGAGAGCACTTTACAGGCTACAAAGAGTTTTCATGTGCATTTTCATCAAATTGTCATAACATCTCTACACCTTGGGCAAGTTGTTAAATCTCCATCTTATTAAGCGGATAACTGAGACCTAGAAGGCATAGGTTACCTGCTAGATGAGGCGGCTCTGGGGTGCCCAGGGAGGGGCTGTCTGGGTGCATCTTTACCTATTGGTGTCTGTGTGAACTCTGGCATTAACTCAATCTCTTTCTGTTTTAGTTTCACATCTGTAAAGTGGGTCCACATCCCGGGGTTGTTGAGATGCTTAAATGAGTTCATATGGAATGCCTGGAATCAGTGACTGCCTTGCAGTAAGTTTTAATATCAGTATTGGCATTCATAACTGCCCCTGGGGGATAAGCACTCTACTAGTGAACTGAAATGCTATCATTCAGCCCTGTAGATAATCCACCCTAACTCTCATTTTAGTTCAAAATCTGATAATATATGACATCATCATTAATATTTAAAAGCAACTGAGTAAAAATACCAGAATGTATTTTTTACCCGGTAGAATAATTACTTTAAAAAAATTATTGAAAGTATACCAATGGTTTTCTGATTTAATTAAACTTACCTTCCTTGATCTTCCCTTCTTGAATATAAGGGGTAAGAAATACTGCCCTTCCTGAATCTCCCAGAGGTGGCATGGAAACCTGGGTACTTCTGTATATGGAGCGAAATAGCCCATCACAGGGACTGAGTCTGGATAGGACCAGCAAAATGACCGATTTCCACATAGCACCAACCATTCCCTCTGGGTCTAGGAAGAAAACAACACCCGACAAACAAGTCAAAAGAGTAAATTTTACCTATCCCTCTTACAAGCAAGAAATTCATTTCTTCACTCAAAAAAAAAAAGTACGTAAAAGCCCTTTGCCAAGCACCTTGGATACCAATATGAAGAAGACTCAATTCCTGCTCACCCTTCAATTCAGTCTAATGAGGGATTGATTCTTTAAGGGATTCACAATGTCAGACATTTAAATATAATTGGCATTTTTAAAAACATGTTCTGGAAAATGAATTTAATAGAGGATTAGAAAAAGCCTCAGGACAGCAAGGACTCTGTAACTGCCCACCAAATGAGTGGTGAGACCCTTATACCACCACAGGAGGGCACAGAATTGAGAGCACATTTCAGGCTGAGAGATTCTAAAAGCCCTCACCAAGGTCAGATGCAAATTAAACAGGGGGTGGAGTGCAGATAAACCAGAGAAATAGGAAAGCATCACTGGTGGGTGAACACTGTGAGTGAGGCTGAGACCTCAGGCATCCATACATACTTTGTAGGAAAATTTAAAAGATCCAATGAATGGTTTTCTTCTCTCTCTCTTAAATATCACCAAAGTTTATATCCAACAACAAAAAGAAAGAAGGAAAAAAGGAAGGCTCCTAAAACTGTTGTTAGGCCCACCTGAAGTTGTTAAATCTCTACCTTATTACTAGAATAACTGAGGCCCAGGAGGTCTGGGTCACCTGCTAGATGAGGAGGCACAGCAGAGTGACCTGGGTAAGGCGGGTCACCTAATTTATGATGAGGTAAATTCAGGAAATAAGGCCCCTAACTATTAGCACAAAGCTTTCCAAGGGTCTTCAAACTTGATATTTGCTTAGAATACTCATCTGGGTTGATAGTAAAAATAGTAAATCATATGATGATTTACCCAATCTTGTACATAAATATGTAAATTGTATTTATGGTGGGATTTCCCATGTATTTTTAGTTGAGTTGAATCTCCTAATAATTCCACCAGTGTTAAAGAAAAGTTATTTGGTGACATTTGTTAAAGCAAAATAAGGAAGACTTTATTCAGGATAAATGATAGGTATAGGGAACACTGCAATGGGATCTTGCAGTGGGGGAGAAAGATTGGGATCTACTCCTAATACAGCATTGGGCAAGTGGGAATTTATAGCCATAGTGTAAAGGTCACTAGATAGAATATTGCCTACAAGAAACATCAGGGTTAAGGTGACCTGGCCAAACCAACCTACCATAATTCCCGCTGAAGACAGGCCAGAGTTATCAGACATCACCAGGGGGATGGTGGAGTTCAAGGTACCTGATCAGATATAGAGGGTGATCAAATGTCAAGGATGGGAGGGGAGCTGTTGCTGGTAAACTAGCTGTGCAGAGTTCTTTTCTAAAACTAGATTTTATAAGGAAGCACAGATGGACCTAGCAGAAGACTCTGAAGCCTGATTAAAATTTGGCCAAGCAAAGAATCTTTGTCACTGGGAAAATAAAGACTAGTTTCAGTTCTTTTTCTTTCTTTCTTTTTTTTTAGCCAGAATCTCACTTTGTTGCCCTTGGTAGAGTGCTGTGGTGTCACAGCTCACAGCAACCTCAAACTCTTGGGCTTAAGCGATTCTCTTGCCACAGCCTCCTGAGTAGCTGGGACTATCGGTGCCCACCACAATGCCCAGCTTTTTTTTGTTGCAGTTGCTACTGCTGTTTTAGCTGACCTGGGCCAGGTTTGAACCTGCCACCCTCGGTATGTGGGGCCAGCGCCCTACTGCAGGCACCGCCCAGTTTCACCACTCTTTGATAAGAAGCATTTGACTCAAAGGAGTTTCTCATGCAAGGACATGAAAGCAGACAAACTAGAACCTGATTCCAACTGGAGCTGGAGCCAGAGGAAGGGGAGTGACGTGTAGGTGCAAGGTTAGATCTCATCTCCATGTAAAATTTTGAATTTTTTCTATCATGGATTTTTCTCTGCACTATACAGATTCCCCCCCCCCCCCCCAAATATGGCAATAAAATACTGTTTATCTTGATTACTGAGATTGGGAGCACTTTCTTAGATTTTGTACCTGAGGCAGATGCCTCCCTTGCCTCACCCTAGCCTGTCCCTGGTAAGCATGAGATTATGATAACTATGACAGCACTGTTACATTACTTTGCACTCCTGCTATTTAAGCATGACCTAAGTTCTTAGTTGTAAATTCTAAATAAAATACATGAAATGTATAAATATTCCACTCACTCAGCTTTCTGGATGCAAAAAGAAATCTACAGTTATGGAAATACAGTGCCTGCTTTTATTGTTCAGTGCTTTAAAATGCTAAGACATTAGAACATCTTAAAAATATTAAATGTGTAAAGATCTTTTAACCATATACTTATTACAACCCAATTTGACATAATATGAAAATATTAGTTCCAGCAAATTTTAAAAGCTTTTCAGCTACATTTCCCCAATAAGACAGATGTTTATAACTATAATTTGGTTGAGTATATAACCCTTGTCATGTCTCTCAGGGTTAAGGTAATAGAATTTCTCACATTTAATGTAAATAGGCCCAATCAAATACTGTATGGCGTTAAAAAATTGTTTTTGTCTATTATTGGCTATAACAAAGAACAAAGCAAATTTAAAAACTGAAGATGCCCAAGGGCAAATATTCACTATGGCACTGCTAAAACATTTTTGTTTAATTATGTGAATTTGTTACACTGGTGTTTTAATAACATAGTTACTTTCAAGGAATGCCTAAAATGGACAATTTTATTTGACCATTGGGTGGGGGGTGGGGAAAAGGAAGCTGTATTAAAAAAATAGAAGAAGCTCTTCCAGGAAGAGGTTTTTTCCTGGGGACAGAAACAAGAAACCAATTGTGCCTTCTAATTTCCCAGCCTTCCTGCTGCCAATCTGTGGTCCCCTTTAATGAAAACCATTAATATTTAAACAAGCAAGGTAGTTACAGCATTTCCCTTGGAAGCAGATGTTGACTCAAATATGTTTAAAAAAGAGGTAAAACTGGTCTTTTTTTTTTTTTAATTATTATGGGTAGTTGTTTTAATTGACATGAATCTAATACATAAGGGTTGGTTCAATTAAGTAGGTCTCATTAACATCTAATCTGATAACTAGTCGAGTCCTGGTTTCCCGAGTAGGTGAATTAAAGTGACAACGTATTTCATTTCACAGCTGTCATTGAACAGTCAGGGTTCTTGAACTGCGCTTTATTTATTACCCTAATAAAAACGAAAGCCTTTAATTATAAATGGAGAAGTAGGGTTTTTTTCTTAACATTCTTCTCAAATGTTTGTGTTTAACTTAAGTTGGCCTGAAACGTTTTATTTATTGAAAATTTGTTAAGCACTTTCTAAGCCAATAATCCCTGCATTAGATAGAGGCTATCTACTAGAAAGAGAAAAAAAAATCTATTAACTATACACTTTATCATATCTACTCAAAATAATGTGAAAACACTGGGGCTATTTCCAGTTCAAATATATCATATTAAAGGATTCAAGCAAAATGATCCTCTTAATAAGTGTTTAAAAACAGAATAAAATCTAGGTTGACACAAACATTGGCAGAAGCAAATAACCTAAAGATCAAAAGTATATGATTTTTCTAATACTGTCTTACTAAACCTTAAATATTACAGTTGAAAACCATAGGTTCAATGTATAATTTTTTGATATTAAACAAAGCTATTATCACAGTGTTCTTTAGAATAATAAAAACTGTTATTAACTTAAACTTCTAACTCTAAGACATCAGATAAGTAAATTACTGTACAACAAAAACATGGAATTACATATAGCAATTAAAATGACTCTACTGAAAATGTTTTAGAAAATGATATAATATTAGGTAAAGAAAATAGGATACTAGATTGAATATTTCTCCTTATTTAGTACTTCTTAATAATTTCTAAATTTTCTATAATAATTAATCTCATAATTAGAAAAAAATAGTTTTGTTTTGCTGTCTTTAAAACAAAGTGAAGCAACTGATACACACGTTCAAAACAAAAAAACTGCTTGTTCCTTATTCCTTATTCCTACCTGGTTGTGACCTCTTGCGTTTCCTAGGAATAAGGTTCTGTTTATTCTTCTAGAATAGCTTCCTCTTTCTCTAACATTCTCTAAAGGTGTGTCCTGATTTCCCAAAGCCACAGAACCTCAGAGACTCAAAGTAAATTTTCTCTTTGGTAAATGAGAAGACTCTGGATAAATGTGAGATGCCAATACAGCAATTTTTTTTTTTTTTAAATATTTGTATTTAATTCTGCCTGGAGTAATAGAGTCCATAATTGGTATTAACAAACAAGTATTTGTTGACTTGATGTATTTAAATAATGAACCATATTTTAGACCAACACGAGATATTCAAATTCCATGTGGTCCAATTCCTGCATCTTTGGGAGAAGAAACTAAAGCCAGAGGAGTAATTAACTTTATCAGGATGACAACACTGGTAAGCTGTAGAGCCAAGACCCAAACCAGAATTTATCTATGGTTTTATTTATTTATTTTTTTTTCTTCTTCTTCTTTTTTTTTTTTTTTTTTATTAAATCATGGCTGTGTACATTGATATGG
>CAUYPK010036009.1:0-64949 GCA_963574355.1 Loris lydekkerianus | reverse complement strand
GTTGATTATTTGTACAAATTGGAGTGCTTACATCATACTAATCAACATAGCTTTCACCTCATTTACCCAATTATAGCATTAGGACATTTGTGTTCTACACATGATAGATCCAACTTGTATTGCAATGTGCTCCATAGGTGTGGTCCCCCTACTAACCCCTACTAACCCTCCCACTCACTCTCCTCCCCTCTCCCTCCCATATTGGTAGAAATTCAAATACAGCCTTCTATGGGAAGAACAGACATTAATATCTTTTGCTTGTTTCCATGTTTAGGTAATTTTTGTGATTAGAGTAATATGAAATTTTCTCTAATTATAAGCACTACATTGGCAACACATGAATAATACAAATCACAGACATATTTAAAATCATATGACGGTGACCAAAGTCCACAACAGAGAGGCTCTGGGATGGGCTTTGTTTTAATTATTCTTTCCTATCTTAAGTTTTTAAGTATATTCCTGTTCAGAACTGAATTGTATGAGATGATACGGAGAATAAATGTGAATAAATGTGTAGTTGCTTTCAGAAAATAGAAACAATTCCACAAATGATTTTGTTTCTAAGTGATTGCACCTCTAGTGGATATTTTTCTGTGCTTTTTTACAGTAAGTTTTCCTAAAAGAGGAAATGCTATTTTCACAAGTGTCCTTAAAGATGACATATTATGCATAATTCACCCTATGCCCACCAATTCCTTCTATTTGTCATTGGCTGTTAACCTTGGCCCTTTCAAACAGAGGATTTTTTAGAATCCCTCTCCTGGCAACTTCTGGCAAAAGCAGCAAGAATGAAGGAAGCTTTCTTCATCAAAAATGGGGAAAGAAAACAGGTATGATAAGTGAAGCTCTGCTTTTCCACAAATACCTTGGAATCTAATAGTCCTCATCCAGAAGGTGACCTTTTCTGTCACTCTATTACTCTTCATAGAAGGGTAATACTGAGTATAGGGCGATGTGACTCTTTTCCCATATGGAATCATTGTCTAATGGAAATCTAGCAACTCTGGAGCTCAAGGGTCCCTTTGAGGATCTTTACTAATCTCCGGGAAGAAGGAAGCAGAACCAGGCTGCATGAGGCAAAATTATAAAGCTGATGAAATGTGGTTTATTTACTTTTCTGTTTTTTGAATTTTTTTTTCTCATGACATTTTCCAGCTTCTTTGTACCTCTGGCCAATGTCTCCCAGATGGCCAGTATCCTTAATATACATTCGAGCTACTCAGAGATCTGCTTTTCCTGCTTTTCATCTTATGACTCACTTTCCTCTATTCCAATAACTTAACCCAAGTTACTTTTCAGTGTGAAAATTTTCCTCCACTCCAAATACACACAATATCAAAAAAGCATAACAAAGGGCTCTAGGGAAGCTACTGCAGCTGGATGTTAAGTAATAAACCATATAATTAAAGTAGCTTAATCATTCATTTTATTCAGACATTACTGAACACCTGCTATGTAGAAGACATTGTGTAGGTGCTGAGCATGTAATGGTAGGCAAGAAAAAACAAGATTCCCTGCCATCATTACCTTTCTGTGGGACACATAAATAATAAATAACATAAATATATAAATATATAACATGTGAGATAGTTATAAAAGCTGAGAAGAAAATAATGACTCAGGGAAAATGGATAGAAAAATAGAGTAAGAAATAACCCTGTGAAATAGTGATCAGAATTGAAAATTTTGGCAAGAAGATGACATTTGAGTAAAGTTCTGAAATCCTGAAGGGTTAATCTATGCAGTGGCTTGGGGAAGAGAATTTCAGGCAAAAAAAAAAAAAAAAGAGAGAGAGAGAGAGAGAGGAGAAAGGCCCTGAGGCAGTATTGTGTAGACCAGGGAAAGGTGAAGGAAGTTGGGGGTAGAGTATGAGGTCTGTGGGGCCTGCTAAGCCATTGGAAGACCTTTTACCCTTAGTGATGGGGAACTGCTATCAGGGTTTTGAGCAAAAAAGTGACATGTTGGGTCTTCATTTTAACTGAGTCTTTCTAACCTCTATAATGAGATGAGATTCGCTCTGAGGAGGCAATAAATAGCAGAAGCATGGACTGTCACTGGAAGACTCTTGGGTTATTCCAGTTAGAAATGATCATGACTTGGATGAGGTAAAGCAGTGGAAGTGATGAGAAAAGATCAGGCCCTGTAAATTTTGACAGAAGGCCCTCCATAGCAGGATTAGGTTGTCTTATTAGGGCTTGCCTTTTTATTCATTCATTATTTCATCCATTTGATCTTTCGTTTTTTTGTTTTAACAGGAGAAGCAGTGTGACAAATTAGACACTTTTTGTTATATGGGGATACAAAGAGTTTGCTAACAGACTGATGAAAAGACACCTAGTAATAATAATTACAATAAGCATAATTATAATCGTTAAGATTATCAAGCACTTACCCTGTATCAGATGCTTTGCTAAGTGCAATACTGGAGTTGATCTTGCAGTAGCCTTATGGGACAGCCATTATTATTACCCCTGTTTATCGATGATATAATGGAGGATATGATTGATTAGCTAACTTGCTGGAGGTCACCAAGCATATAGGTGCAGAGCTGGCCCAGAGCTGAAGTATCAGACAGAATGTGTCAGCTCAGAGAGAGCACAAAATTCTATGGAGACCAAAACAGTGACATTTGTGTTCACCTGGGAAAAAAATAGATACAAATCAATGAAAGAAATTCCTGGAATTCTTTGATTTGATTTTGCAATATACATTACAACCTAGCCTGTTTCTAGGAGCATTATCCAACCTCCTTGGCTTTAGAAAATATGTTTATCTTGAGGGATATTCTTTGGATTAATTCAAGTTAGTGTTAATTTTTTGTTTGATTGAGAGTTTCATTTTTATTGAATTGCCCCTAATGTGCAGTTTCGGGAATTGTCTATCTATGTGCATCACAAGACAAGACTCAGGATGTAACGTAGGGTTCCTTCCTCATGGTTCATGACTTTTTATGTTAGATTTGAAATGTTTCAAGTACTATGAAAGAAATTAGAAAAAAATACTGACTACTTGAGGGACTTATATGTAATCTAGTGTTGATTTCACAAAAATTAACCCAGTTACATAATTTGTTATGTTTAAGGTAACTTTATTCAGAAGTTTTCCCAAATGATTTCTAAATGTGTTCTTATCATACCCCTAGTATGGTAAACTATGATTGTTTCTTTCATGGGCATGTCATTTCTGAGGTAACCAGTGCATGAACTCCTTCATAAGATATAGCATATTGTTATAATAATGTCTTCCAGATAGAAAGATCAGGGCCAAAGATTAGTGAAGCTCCAAGCCAAATTATGAACCACGAATTGAGCCACAAGGAATCCACAAGGCTTGGCTAACACCTTTTCTCCTAGATGACACTGACCCCAGCCATCATTATTCTGCCTTGAACGCTGTTATTACCGAATGACTATTTGCTGGACCCACAGTCTTAGTATTGTTGTTAATAGAATTTGTCTACTTTCCCAGAATCTATTGCAATAGAAAGTCATGGCAGAGCAAGAAGTGGCAGGATTTTGGTGAATTTTTCTAGTAAGTTCAAGTCTTCTGTGTCAAAGGGGAGAAGAACTTGTTTGTATACTCAACTGATATTCACCTTTGCTGTTGCTATCCTGAATCCAGCAAACCATTTAGCACAAAGGTTTCCTAGGTGTTTTAAAGTTGAAACATTCTTGATCATGGGGCATGTATGTACACGCATATATAGAGACACAAAGCTGGGCGATAATATTAAAGACACAAAATTAGACCAAGTTTGAGTCATGTAATATGAAAATTTCAAATGTATAAACTGTTACTCTCATTTATTTATTATTGCTGAGATTTCAGAACATGCATCTTCTATCAAAAGGGATCTGAGAGCTGAAATAGATATTTAAAGGCCCTGGTGCTGCTGGACAGGCTCAGTTATCCCCATTGGTTTTATAGACCGGGTTCCTGAACCAGAACACAGAAAGTTTTATATGTTAGACCTTAATTATTACAAATATGTTGTAATAACCTGTCATAGCAAAAAACCTTACTTTTCAGGAAGTGCCTAAACACCAATTTATACAGTAGGAATTTTTAATTAATAGTGACAGCTGTCTCGCATTGAGGAGATTTTATTTTTTTTTTACTAGTAACAAATAACAGAAGAATGAAGCTGCTTCACCATATTTAATTTCTAACTATATTTACTGTGTAGTATTCAAATATAATTACCATGTTATGGGTCTCATTCTGCCTACAGAATATAAAAGTGGCATATTTAATGTGAATAATAAAGAGAAAATGTCTTCTTAGTGCATTCCTTATTGTTGTCAGCTTTTGAAATTCTCAAATGTGTTAAGATATATTTTAACTTAATTTTCACCATTAATGCATTATAATGATCCTTTCTTTCAATCATTATATATTCTGAGGTCAGCACTACAATCCAGGATAAAACGACTTATACCAAATTAAGCTAAATAAATATTTAAAATTGTTTTAAACATGCAGTAATGACAAAGTTCAGCCAAACTATGGAATTGAAATATTTAATGGAGGCATTTTGTTTAAAGGTTATACACAGGTCACTCGCATATCCACATGCTGAAAGTTTTCTTTTTAGCATTTCATAGCTGAATAAAATTCATTTAGGATTGCACAGACTACAGCTATGTCTTTTCAGTGGAAAAGTTAGCAGAAAATATTCAAAGTATCTTCTAAAATTGCATAAATTTTCAGGCTTAGTACAAGTGCCATAAATTTGGTATGGTCTGTTCACCTACTAAGCTGATTGCCATTACATTTTGAAGCATAAAATTACAAAAATAAGAACATACACAATATATCAATAAATGGTGATGCTTTTTGAAACTAAAGTATTAAAGCCTTTATAAATATATGTGGACAGGACAAGAAGCAAACAGGGAACTCAGTTCTCATCTTTCTACTGCATATACATATATGTTATCCTTTGACCATGCTCAGCATTATAGAAGGACTACATCTTTTAAGATATTCCATAAATCTGTAAGTCTAAATAAAGTTAGTTAAAAATGAAAAGTTAAAAAAAAAAATCCACAGCATACAAATATTTTAGGAAAAATAAAAAAAATAGAAACACTTTAAGAATAGTTTTTTTGTTGTTGTTAAATCATAGCTGTGTACATTAATGCAGTCATGGGGTACAATGTGCTGATTCTACATACAATTTGGAATATTTTCACCAAACTGGTCAACATAGCCTTCCCGGCATATTTCTTATTGTGGTAAGACATTTATATTCTACACTTAGTATATTTCACATGTAGGCTTGTAAAATGCACCATAAAATGCACCCTCCCTCCACCAGTGTTTCTGCAAGAGTGATCTGAGCCCCACTTTCATTAGGATCAATAGGGATTTGGTTTTATAAAGTAGATTATGAAGCCTTGCTGAATTCAATCTATTTAATTGGAATTCAGAGTACTGGATTCTGAATTTTTATTTGAAATACCAAGTTAGAGTCTGGTACTCAATAAGCTTGAGAACCACTAAATTGGAGGGATGGATAGATTGAAGAAATACTCCTATAAATGGTCTCTGATATACAGTGCCATCAAAGTGTAGTTTTCCCTGGAAAATACTAATTTTTTAGCCCTACTTCTATCAGTTGTTTGAACTGCATTATGATTACTTATATACATTCATATGTGAAGATTTTAATTGACTATGAAATTTCAAATGGGTAAGACTATTTATAGTTACCTACATGATAGACGACTTTGTACTGTGGCTTTTCCCTCATTCTAAATGAAAGTCTTTACTACACAGTGCTGACTTACCTTTCTCTATCTAATAAGTCCTACATACAATGACATTGACTTCTCAGTCTGGTCAACTAGAAAAGACTTTCCTCTCATCTCACTCTCCATACTCTATGCTCCCTCCATCAGTAGAATCAGATTCAAGCATTGACTTGATTATAGGGGCTAATATTTTGGTCTTGTATCTCAAACAAGGCCTAAAAATTAAATAGACATAGTTTATCTTGTTGTGGCTTCCTAGGGAGTAACTATGGCATGTAAAATCTGTTAAATGCTATTGATACAGTAATATGTAGTCAGTCTACTTTGTGGAACTTAAAAATTATTCTTTAAGAATTCTTAAAATATTGACCTCAGTTTAATGCCATCATTCTTCTTGATCTGCATTACTTCCTTGAATTACCAAATTTATTTTTTTCTTTTAAAAAAAAAGGATGTATAGAATGCATTTTTCACAAATAATAAAAAAAAAAATAACCTTATGTACTTATAATGTGTTTTGATCAGCACCCCGCCTCTCTGTGACAGGGAATAGAAGCTTTTGAGACAAGAAACACTCTCTCTCCTGAGAAGTCAGGCCTTCATAAACACCTTTGAAAGAGACCTCTTCCCTACTTGAATAATTACATAATAGTGAGTTGTTTGGCATGCCATTGTCATTGCTTTCTTTAAAATGACAGTATTGTCTTTTCATTCAGTCCAGTAGGATGCAATAACTCACTCCTTGAAGGCAGTGGCACTCTCTTGGTGTTAGAATATGCATAGTATTCAGCCATGGGAGTAGTTTATCACTTCCTAGTGTAATCTGACCAAATCTAAGGTTTCATAGCAGAGTCATGGTTAAAGAGAGATAATGCTTTAAAGTTGGGTAATAATCAGCTGAACATGGAAGAAAATCATTAGACTGTAGAAAATTTTCAAAGAAAAATGAAAAGAACTTTAGTGTGTTAAATTAGAAGAAAAGAGTTAAGAGAAAGCTGGCACACGATTATAAGAAGGATTAAATTTGGTCAAGTTTTAAGGCACATTTTAACTCCCTTGCAATCAAACAAGGATTCAGACAGAAGCTACATGACCATCTCGTGGAAATGTGCAGAAGTTTTTTTTGCTTTAAATCATAAGGCGTGACTAGATGATCCCTTAGTTTATCCTGGCAATCGTGTTCTGTGTCAATCATCCTGCCAAGGGCCACAAGGAAAACAGGGTAATGATGTCATCATCTGCGTTCTCCACAATGATACCTATGAAGACTCGTATGGGGTTTCAAAGGAGCGATTGATTTTATCTCTGAGATTCTCTAATTTGTGAGTGCCTTTTGAGATTCCTCATGCAGTTATTAATATGACATAGGGTAAAATTAAAAAAAAAATCTATCTTAACTTGAAATAAAGTTATCTAAAAGAGCCAAGAGGCTTCTATAACTCTAACAAGTATATCAAGGCCATAGAGACTGGTATGGATAAATGGAGATGATTGTAAGATGTTTCTAAAAATCAACTAAAAAACATGCTCAGGATGATTAATCAGGTATAAGCAGGCCTTTCAGGTACAGATGTGTATCATTTATATCCAACAATTATTAAAAGTAAACATTATAAAATGCAAATATTATCACATTAAAATTATTTTAAGATGCAATTTCCTTGATATATATTTTAGCAGAAAACCATATAAATCATTTTAAATAGTTTTCTGACATTCAGGTTCAACTTTAGGTTTCTGGAAAGAATATCATTTAAGTTATTTTTTGTTTTGTTTGTTTTCTTCTCTTTGTTTTTTAAGTTCATGGTTCTTACTTCTTAACAAAACTTCATGAAATGCTTTTGAACTTTGTCTTGGCTTTTACTAATGAGGAAGGAGATAGGGGAAGATCTACCTCAACCTCAACCACCTTTTGTCCTTAAATCTCTTATGGATGCCTCTATGAGCTGAACCCAAGGGAGTTCCCACATGGCTTCCATGCACACAAGGAACAGACAGTATATTGAGCTACAGCTTCTAGAGAGTTAAGTAAAGTAGATCAGGCACATGATTACTGTCCACAAGGCTCTCTTCTGTGTATTTGGGATACAATCATAAAACAGTTTCTGTCCTCCAGGGATTCGGGCAAGAAAATAGGTACCTTCAAATTGTTCTGATGAGCATTATGTTCAAAGTAGGTATAGAAAGCTCTGAAAACAAATAGGAAGGACCTAATGTATAGTTACTAACTTCTCCTGTGGACTATCTGGATTTTCATATCACCACAGTTATTGTGGAGACAGGGCACAGGGAAAATGAAATAAAAAAATACAGAGACGCAAGTCCCATCTATGCTTTTACAAAATTGCAGATCTAGGGAGATTTTTATTAATAAAGATGATCATTTATATATGCATACCTCATTTATTTTCAGTTTACTGTGCTTTGCAGACATTTTGTGTTTTATACATTGAAGGTTTGTGGCAACCCTGTGTCAAGCAAGTCTACCCACATAATTTCACCAACAGCATGTGATCACATGTGTTTCTGTGCCACATTTTGGTAATTCTCACAATATTTGGAACTTTTTAGTTATTATTATATATACTATGGTCATCTGTCATCAGTGATCTTTCATTCTACTATGGTAATTATTGTGGGGCTCCATGAGTCCTGCCCACATATGACAGAGAATAAATGATGTGTGTGTTTTGGCTGCTCCATCAACCAACTTTTTCCCCTCTCTGTCTTCTCCTCAGGCCTCTTGTTCCTTGAGACAAAACAACATTGAAAGTAGGCCAATTAAGAACTCTACAATAAACTTTAAATGTTTAAGTGAAAGAAAGAGTCTCATGTTTCTCACTATAAAACTAGAAATTTTTCCGCTTAATGAGCAAGGCATGTCAAAACTAAGATAGACTAAAATGTAGGCCTCTTGGGCCAAACAGATGGTCAAATTGTGAAGGCAAAGGAAAAGTTCTTTAGGGAAATTGAAGTACTAGTCCAGAAGACATACAAATAATACGAAAGCAAAACACCCTGACTGATCATATGGAGAAAGTTTTAGTGCCCTGGAGAGAAGATCAAAGCAGCTGCAATATTCCTCTCAGTGAAAGCCTAATCCAGAGGAAGCCCCTAACTCTTAGCTGTTCAACAAAGGCTGAAAGATGTGAGAAAGCTACAGAAGAAGTGTTTGAACTAGAAGAGGTTGGTTTATGAGGTTTAAAATAAAGAAGTCATCTCAGTAATATAAAAGTGCAAGGAGAAGCAGCAAGTGCCATTGTAGAAGGTGCCACAAATCATCCAGAAGATCCAGCTAACATCATTGGTTAAGGTGGATACACTAAACAAAAGATATTTGATGTACGTAAAGCATCTTCTATTAGAAGAATATGCTATCTAGGACTTTCCTCGCTAGAAAGGAGAAGGTAATGCCTCGTTTCAAAGCTTCAAGGGGAAATACCAGCTCTCTCAAGGGCCTAATGTAGCTGGTGACCTTAAATTGAAGCCAATGTTCATTACCATTCTGAAAATCCCAGAGTCCTTTAGATTTATGCTAAATCTACTCTGCTTATTCTTTGAGTATGGAACAACAAAGTGTAGATGACAATACATCTGTGTGCAGCATGGTTTACTGAATCTTTTAAACTGAGTCTTGAGATGTACTTCTCAGAAAAGAAGAACCCTTACAAAATATTACTGCTCACTGACAATGCATTCTACATGATCGCCCAGACTCTGATGGGAATGTACAAGGACATGAATGATGTTCGCATACCTGGTAACACAACCTTCATCATGCAATTTGTAGATTAAGCATTTCAACTTTCCAGTCTTATTATGTAAGAAATACATTTAATAAAGCCATAGATAGTTATTCCTCTGATGGATCTGAGCAAGATAAATTAAAACCCTTCCAGTTGCCATTCAGAACATTTTGATTCATGGGAGGAGCTCAAAATATTAACATTAACATGAGTTTGGAGAAAGTTAATTTCAACCCTTGTGGATGACTTTTAGAGGTTCAAGACTTCAGTGGAGGAAGGAACTGTACATGTGGTGGAAATAGCAAGCAAACTAAAATTAGAAGGAAAGCCTAAAGGTATGATGAAATTCCTGTAATCTCATGATAGAGCTTCACTGGATGAGGAGCTGTGTCTTATGGATGAACAAAGAAAGCGGTTTCTTGAGATGGAATCTATTTTTGAAGATGCGTTGAACATTGTGGAAAGAACAACCAAACATTCAGATATCACATTAACTCTACTGAGAAAACAGCAGCAGGATTTGAGAGGATTGACCCCAATTTTGAAAGAAATTATATTGTAGGTCACATGCAATGAAACAGAATTGCCTTTTACAGTACAATGTTTCATGAAAGAAAGAATGACTCTATGTGGAAAACATCATTTTTTTTGGTTTTAAAAAGTTGACACAGTCACTCAACTTTCAGCAGTCACTACTTGGTCAGTTACCATAGCTTCCATTAACTTTTATTTTATTTATTTATTTATTTATTTATTTATTTATTTATTTATTGAGACAGAGTTTCACTTTGTCACCTTTGGTAGAGTGCCATGGCATCATAGCTTACAGCAACCTCAAACTCTTGAGCTCAAGCAATCCTCCTGCCTCAGCCTCCCAAACAGGTGACTACAGGAGCCCACTGCAATGCCCAGCTGTTTTTAGAGACTGGATCTTGCTCTTGCTCAGGTTGGTCTCAAACTCCTGAACTCAGGTGATCCACCTACTTCAGCCTCCCGAAGGGCTGGGATTATACGTGTGTGCCACCATGCCCAGCCTAACTTCTGTCAACATTGAGTCAAGACCCACCCCCCACCAACAAAAAGGTGACTTGCTGAGGGCTCAGATTATTGTCAGAATTTTTTAACAATAAAGTGTTTTTAATTAACATAAGCACATTGTGTTCTAGGCATAATGCTATTGAACACTTGATACACTATCGTGTAGTATAAATATAACTTTTTTATATAGTAGGAAACCAAAATACTTCTATAAATCACTTAATCGAAATATTAACTGTAGTGCAGTGGTCTAGAAGAACAAAACCTTTACTAACACCAGTGTATGCCTGTACAAAAGAAAAATACAGGTTATACTTTTTAAAATTTAATATTTAATATTCTCATGACTAAACCTAACCAAAAACAAAAAATGAGAGAGAATAAAAATGGTTTGTTGCTTCATGAATCAAGTATAAGTTATGACAAATTTGTCAGAAAGAGTGGTCTACTACCTTTTAGGTTAGGCAATGACAAGACAGGTATTTTATACAACAAGATTCTGTTTTTGTTTTTATTTCTAGATCTTAGACCCCTGACCCTAGAAATACAAGGGGTTTGAATTGTGGGAGGCTACAAAACAATCATTTAGCCTTTGGGCCTTTACTACTTGATCTGTAAAATGGAAGTAATAAACGTTTCCTATTTCCTTCTGAAAATCTCAATTTTGATGACTAATAAGAACCTAATAAAAAATGTTTCAAGCTCCCTGGGGGTTAGCTACTAGCTGGGATGAAGCAGGTTATTATTATAGTACTTCTTGAGCTACTGGTACTTACAGCAACTAAAAACAAAATATATCATATCTTGTTGAAACTGCCCTTGGATAAAAGGAGTGCAATCATCCAAGGTTGAAATTGATGGCGGAGTGTCTGTGAACATCTGGACTTTTATAAAGTGTGTCTTTGGCGCCCTAAGATATGTGGGCTTTTTTTAGATGTGGATTGCTCTCATAGAAGAGGTAAGCATAATACACTCTTCATGTTTTAGAGCTTTTTAGTATCTTGGTAAGGGAAGAAAAGATAAAATTACTCTTTCCCTGCAGTCTCAGCTACAAGCAATACTGTCATTTTTAAGTGAAGGGATGGAGGTAGACTTTTCTCTCTCCTGGGAGAATCATCAGCGTGACCTTTAAAGAGAGGCAGCAGATGTGGAAACAGCACGGGTTGTTTCGGGCAACTGAATTTCAAATCCAACTATGCCAGTATGTGCAATATTAAATAAATCTTCACAGGTCCCTCATTTGCGAAGCAAAATCTGATTCCACTGAAGCAAACCTTTTATGAGTGAGACCAGGCTGGTGACTTCTGAGAAAGCCCCTTACGGGACTCTAGGGAGCAGCCCCATTACAGATGAGCTCCGCTAGAGCAGGTGACATTCCCAGTACAATTATTCTGTTTAAGAAGTGATGTTGGCAGGATCTTATTATTATTCCCTAACCTATTAAGAATTCCACCTCAACCCTAAGTCCTCCATGCCAAAAAAAGAGTTCATGGACCCAGCAGTCACCCTCTCAAGTTCTACTTGTCCCATAGGCAATGGAAAAAAAATGGTCATGGTGTGGAAGACACTCATGTTTTCTTATCTCTTATAGTTATGTTCAAACAGAAGCTGTTGGCTAGCTAGTTTCTATTTTAGCCAATCTCCTTGACCTTGAAATACAACTCAGAAAATGAAAAGTCATAGGATCACAAGATAGAGTAGGATTAACAAAAAACAGCAATGTAGAAATAGAACAGAAAAATAGAAATAATAATTAGGTCTTGTTCTTGGATACACTTATGAGATGACATTTGTTCAGGAGACCCAAGATGTTGGATTTAGTCCTTGGCCACTCTAAGAATTCCTTGGCAATACACAAACCCAAGCACACACACATACAAACTGGCAAAGGCAACAAAATAACTTATCACAACCAGCTGGAGTTTGGAGCCTAAATTCCAAACCAACATCTAAAGTACTTATTCTCAAAGGATGATCTTCAGACCAAAATTATGAGCACTGCCAGGAAACTTGTTACAAATGTGTTCTGTCAGGCCCATCCCAGACTTGCTCAGTATGTCCTTCTGGAGTGGAGCCTGGCAGTCTGTATGTTTAACAAACCTGCAGGCGAGTATGAAACACTGCTCAAATTTAAGAATCACGGAAGTAACCAGACAATGTAAACCATCGCCACAGGTCTCTCTACCTTTTTCGAAATCTATCCTAGGCCTTTGGTTCTTAATTCAGAATGGGCGAAGACTCAGATCTGAATTCAGAGAAAAAGGAACAAGAGACAGAATAAGAGAAAGCATTTACTTCAGCCCCCCTGGAGGCGTGCTGGTTTGGGATCCTGCCCTTGATCAGTCCAGCTGCTGGACTGACCACCACCAACAACAAAACAAAGCACTGGGGATGGGCACAGGGAGGTCCCTGATTACCAGGAGTAGACTCATCACTGTGCTTAGGGTAGGTGCATTTTTGGAAAAAACTTTGCTGAACCTCTGCGTGAACCTTACTCTCTTCTATTGTTTCATTTATAATGACTTGTGATTGCAACACCATAATCTCTAAGTGTGTATGGCTTCTACATTTTATTCTTACTTAATCTTAATCTTGTACGCAGGTGAGAAGAAATATATATATAATAGTGAATGTGCACTCAGGGCTGAGGGCCAGCCTGCAGCCTGCTCGCCGTGGTCCTCGGGTATCCTTCTTAACCCTGACTGCACCTTACCATGCAGGTTCCGTGAACTGTAATAAAGACACAGACTGTAACCGTTATCTTTTTGCTACACGTTCACTGGTAGGTGCTTTGGGTCTGTGTTCTCAACTTGGATAGCACTTGATGTCATTGGGTTGGACTTGGAGTTGATCTTTCCCTCAGGAGGAGTGAGGGCAAAGAAGGGCTATCTTAAGCCCCCTCATCCCCAGAGATCAGCAGCCTCTTATGTCCTCAGGGTGTCAATTTACAGCTTATACCTCTTGCTGTCACTCTTTCACAAGAGAGAAAAGTGAGGTTAATGTGCCCTGCTAAACTGTTCCAAGTAACATACATAGCTTGTGACATTTGCCAAACCAATCCTATTTCAAAGGGGCAGTCACAGCTGACTGCTCAATTTAAAATTATTAACATTAAAAAAGTTGAGAAGTCAGTTCCTCAGTCACACCATCCATGTTTATAGAGCTCAGGAGTCCTCTGTAGCTAGTGGCTGCCATAGTGCAGAGGGACCGTCGTCACATAGATGGAGGTGCTAGGTGGAGTTAGGGCGAGGGTGTGTGCAAGGATGGTCTTTGTGGTGAAATAATAGAGAAATTATTAACTTATACTTTTTAAGTAAGGACTAACATCAACCTCGCCCTCTTCCTGCTTTCTTTCTTTCTCTTTCTCTTGCCAGCAGCCCTTCCCTCCCTCCCCCGTGTAGTTCGTGTAGTTCCCTTTTCAAAAAACACTGAAAAGCCTAGAAGACAATAAATGTAAATTCTTTCTTCTTGCATTTCATCAGCTCTCTGTCTTTTAGAAATTGTTCCTTTAGCCTCAAGTGGTTGCTGAATGTCTCTGACAAATGATAGAACCTGAACATGGAGGCTCAGGATTGAAAACACCGGAAAAAAAGATCTGTCTCAACCTTGCCTGAGGGCAAAACAGATGCAACTTCCACATCCATGAGACCTTGTGAATTTGGCTACAGTTACATTTTTTGTCCCCCCTTAAATCTTAAATTCAACTATCTGCTTTATCTCAAGTGAAAGCATTCTTTCTCTTCGGGATGGCACGTCATACCTCTCTCTCTCCCCCCACCCCCATTACTAGCAGAACCCTACTTTTGTGGCCAAAATATGTTTATGAGGCTTTGCATTTTTTTACTAACCTCCTATTACCTGGGGTCACAACACAATAACTTATAAAAAGAGGGCTGGTACAAAGAGAAAAATTTCTAGATTCCTATTAATATTTGTGTTTTTCTATGTCAAGGGACAGGTGATGATTGTTTTATTCAACTGCTTAGTGAATACAAGAAAAGGAGACTCAGTTGAGTAATTTTAAATGCAGCATAGCAAGCAAAAATCATTTGGAAGACATTAACACCAACAGATAATCCTAGAAGCTGTGTATGTGTGTGTGTGTGTGTGTGTGTGTGTGTGTGTGTGTGTGTGTGTGTTTACTTTACTTATGTGACTTGAAGGCCTTTCATGAGCTCTACCAGTCTGGTCCACTTTGTGATTCCCTCCTGGAATACGGTGATTGTCAAGTGTTCAGTGCTATACATCTGAGTTTACTTATCAGAAGTCTCTCTGAAGAGATTTGAATGATGAAGCGCTGATGCCCAGAAATGAGACCAGGAGGGAGCAGAGAATTTTAGGTCAGGCTTATAAAAGGGTAGGGTGACCTGTCTGGGCAAGGCAAAGAAAAAGTCTGTGCCCAGGGGCAGTTAGAGACCCCTTTTTTAAGGGCAGTATGGGGTGGGAAAATGCCACAGCTTGCTCTTTTGGTAGGAGAATTTCTTCAGGGATGGTGCTAACTAGGTCCTTTGTGTTCTTCTTTTCAGGAGAGAAGAAGATGGAGAAGGGAAGGGTTTATGTAGGGCTGTGTTAGGCCCCTCAACAGGATTGAAGGGCAATTCTCCCTGTAAATATTAATATTCATACGTAACATGTAAATATTAATACGTAATATATAATATTGATATTAATATGTAATGTGTAATAATATAATTTTAATATATTATTTAATTATATAATATTTAATATATTAATACATATAATATATGTAATAATATAATATTTATATAAATATAAATATGTAATATGTAATGATATAATATGTAAATATTAATATACATATATAAATATATTATATTAATGTATGTATATTAATATTTACCAGGAGATTGCCATCACAGACAAACTCAAGTAAGTAAGCACAACTAAGCAATACCCCCATATTTATGGTATAAATATTTACCATAATTTATAATTATGTTTATTTTGAGGAAAAACAAATATTTATATATTTATATTTAATTATAATTTATAATTATTTTTGTTTTGAGGAAAAACAAATCTATACTCATATAGGGCTGGTTATAAAATTATAAAACTGAATTCTCAAGTCCCACACCACCCAATCTCATTAACTAGTAGTTATATGCTATAAATAAACAAGTATTTTCCATGTCAGATTTATGCTACTTGTCTTTTGTATAGAGTACAATACAATTTAACAGCACGGTCCGGGAACACACCAGATAAAAATTGAAATGACTTGATCATTTCTATAACTAAAACTGACTACAGTTTTTAAATGTAATATACAAAGTTAGCACTGATGACTTATACATCAGTCTAATTATTTACATAAAAATTGAGTAAAAGCAGGCACATACATAGTAAGACTCCTCCAAATTATACTAATTGGGAGACAGGATAATCAAATCTGGGAGAAAATCCAACTTGCAGAACATGTTTGATTAAGAATGCAGTCTTGCTATTCTCAGAGAGACAATGATGATAACAAAAGTAATTGCTGACAAGATATTTCCAGGTACTGGCTGATCCCTTTTAATCAGCATATTTTACTACAAAAGGAGTATAAGAATGTTTCATTGGTTAGAAGGCAGACAGTTAAAACGGATGGATTTTGAGGATCTTTCTAGATAATGATCTATGATTCTATGATCTATAAATAGCTGTATCAAGGTATATACAACTGATGAATGTGATAAAGCAGATAAAATACTTGTTTCAAATAGTTTAAACATATTTTCTGTAGTATTCCTTATGTTTTGCTTTTTTAAAAATAGCATAAAACAAATACACAGTGGGCAAGTCAAATTATAACATAATTTACATAAACAAAATGTGAATTAAGACCATTCTTGCCTGATAAATATCTTCAGTATGTATATTTGAGAGCAAAGGTACATGTGAGGTACACAGTAAGGAATTTAAAGCCTGTCATCACCGAGAACCCTCTCCTGTCGCCCTTCTGCTGGTGTACACACAGTTTTAGTTTCCTCTCAGTCTGTTCCTGATATGTGACATTAATCCAGAGGAATTTAGGAATTAGAGTTCATTTCTTATTGAAGTGAATTATTTCTTTAAACTCGACAGAGAGCAAGCTCATTTGCAAAATTCTTGTGTTTTTTTTTTTTCTATCATTGAACTAACAGATCATCTCTCTGGAAATGATTAGTTTTATATTTAACCTGACAAGTGCTTTCATATAAGTGTTCTAATTTTATATTTGAAGAACACAAAAAAAGTTTCTGTGATACTCTTGATTCCAATTGTCCTGCTGATGACCTAGAAATGGCAGGAACAAGAAGAAACATTAAGTATCTTTCAGTAAGCATTTTGGTGAGGCCAAACCAAACGCCCTTAAACACACATTTCCTGGGACAACCTTAGTGACAGGTGATCTGGTGGAACTAGTCCTACCTGTCATAACCTTGAGTTTCCTTAACTTTAGTGGGAGGTTATCCTAGTCTGCCCTGGCTGCTGTAACAAAATCTCGTAAATTTGGGCTTAAACAATAGACGTTTACTTGTTGAAGTTCTAGAGGCTACAATGTCCAATATCAAGATACTGTCTGATTTGGTTTCCAGTGAGGAGCCTTCATGATGGCTTGCACATGGCTGTCTTCTTGCTGTGTCCTCACATAATTAGGGGGAAAGAGAGCAAAATTCTTTCTTTCTTTCTTTCTTTCTTTCTTTCTTTCTTTCTTTCTTTCTTTCTTTCTTTCTTTCTTTCTTTCTTTCTTTCTTTCTTTCTTACAGCATTGCTTCCATTATGAGGGTCCTGCCCTCACAACCATAACTAAATTTAACTACTTTCTAACATCCTCATCTTCAAATACCGTCATGTAGGGCTTCAACATAGGAATTTTATGGGAATATAATTCCATTCATAGAAGAGGTACCTTTTAAAAAAATGTTTTTTGAGACAGAGTCTTAGTCCTCCTGTGTAGAATGCCTTGGCATGATAGCTCATAGCAACCTCAAACTTGGGCTCACGTGACATCTTGCATCAGCCTCCCGAGTAGCTGGGACTACGGCTGCCCGCTACCAATGCCTGGCTAGTTTGAGCTAATGTCTTTGCAATGTCCAGCAGCAAGGAGTATTCACAAAGAAAAGCCACAGTGCAGAGAAACAGCATCTTGATTAATTTTCAGATTCAATTAATTTCTTTACAGCTTACATACTCTAAGATTATTTTAAATTTTGCTTCAGTTTACAAAGTAGGCAAGATCAGAAAGAAACACTTAGAATTATATTTTAAATATTAAGATTGGTTAATACTAGCACTCTAGGAGGCCAAGATGGGTGGATTGCCTGAGCTTACGAGTTGAAGACTAGCCTGAGCCAGAGTGAGACCCCATCTCCAAAAATAGCCATGTGTTGTGGAGGGCACCTGTAGTCCCAGCTACTTGGGAGGCTAAGACAAGAGAATCACCAAGAATTTGAGATTTCTGTGAGCTAAGATGCCGTGGCATTCTACCCAGGGTGACAAAATGAGACTCTGTCTCAATAAATAAATAAATAAATAAATAAATAAATAAATAAATAAATAAAAGTGAAAAAGTTTACATGTGATATTCAATGTGTATACTGAAAGTCAGAGGACCATTTTTGTTTTGAGGAAAATGAAACAGAACATACAAAAAATAGACTTATTTTAGGTAAAAGTTGAAAGTATAGCTGCTATCTATATTATGCATCTATACATCAGTCAATTGCCAGATTTGGGAGAAGACCCATCCCAATTCATTAAGGCTGAAGTCCGACTTCCCCGTTTTGATTGTTCATCTGACTACCAAATGGTCAATTCAGTCAGATTACTCATAAGATCCACTTAATTGATATGTTTAGATCCAAGGTACAATCCTTAAAATGCAAAAGAGTATTTTCAGTGATTTTATGACCTCTTGTCTGACATTGATCATTCCAGGACACTTAGGTGCATCATGCTAACATGATTGCAAAACTATGGCAATCTTGACTTAAACACAGTATCAGTTGACTGAGAATAAAACTTATTCTATTTAGAAATTTTGAAATAGTTTACCTCAGTATGGACAATAACTCCATGATAGATACTTTATTTTACTAATATCTCTCTTCTGCGGTGTGGTTGGCAATTTTGTAGAAGCTCTGACCCTCAACTTTGTCAAGGTTTATGTTTAACTGGATCAGCAAAGAAAGCATGCCACAGCAAAGCATGATGAAGAAAAAATAACAACTTGTCTTTGGGGAGGAACAAATAACCTATTAAAATTCAGCCATGGCTCCTAAAAATGCTCACAGGACATTTGGAAATTGCATTTCTAAATGTTATGGGCTTCGGGTCTTTCAACCATGTAATGAATATATTTTTTTTCTCCATTTATTTATTATTGGTAGAAATTGAGAGATGGACTTTTCCACTGATGGCCCTGTCCATGTTTATTTTTCATTGCT
This sequence comes from Loris lydekkerianus, assembly GCA_963574355.1. Classification (NCBI taxonomy): domain Eukaryota; kingdom Metazoa; phylum Chordata; class Mammalia; order Primates; family Lorisidae; genus Loris; species Loris lydekkerianus. The sequence goes on along the minus strand of CAUYPK010036009.1, from coordinate 45,971 downwards.
CCAGTCAGCATTGTTATCTGACAATGCAAAACAAGTTATGTTTGGGTTGATACATGTTTGGGCAATCCTTCTTTCAAAGAATTTTCATCTGTCACCATCATCTCCACTAAGATGCGGAACAGGAAATGACAGAATGATTGGTTTTATCTATATTTTGGTATTTTTTTTTTGTTGAATGGCAGTCCCTGAGAAAACAATTTTCAAGATAAAATAACAAAACTGTGATTATTTCAAACAGCAGGGTCTGATGGAGGATTATAAATTATTGCCTTAAAGTGCCAAGCACTTTAGACCAGTAGCTGGAAATGGTGTTCTGGAGATTGCTTGGATTCACTACTTCACAGAATCTCTTTCTTCATTTAAGAAAATGAATGGTTTCTTAAAAATGTCAGATAGCCAAAAAGGAAAAAAAATAAAGAAACATGAACAAAAAAGTAAGGTCAAGCACATTTAAGTAAAATTGACTATTTTTCTTTACCTTAGTTGCACCTGCCAATAGTACTTTTCAAAGGTAAGCTCCTTTGTTTTATATATATAAAACAAAGTCAATGTTATATATATATATATTTAAAGTCAATGTTAGCTTCAGTTTTTTGAATTATACAAATTCAAACATAATTGCATAAATCTAATAAACTTAAAACGTGTTTATTAACTTGGAGCTTGTTATAATATTAAATACTTGATGTTTACAAACAAAGCTGTGTGGTGGATAACAAAAGTTGAGGCTCAGCAACTTAAACATGATGAACTCACCAAACAAGAAACCTGTTTCCTAGGGGTGGGGTTGAACTGAGCAGTGACAAGAGGAGACTACAGTAGAAACTCCATAGCTGACCACCTCTCTACATCGACCACCTCCTTAACTTGACCTAATTTACAGAGACTGGAAGTACACCACATGTATTCAATGTACAGCAGATTTGGTTCCTGATGTTGAGGAACTCCATGTGTTGGAGTTTGTTACAGTCCTTTGGGTGGTCAACTTATAGAAGTTCTACTATATTTGGCAAAAGATGGTCACAATGACTCAAATGTTTTGGTCAACATTCTACTTTGGCTGTCACAACAGAACAATAGTACTTTCAAACCTAAATGAGAGTATTTCTATGATGAATCATCTCTATGTTCAAACATAACAAATAGTTACCTCACCATTTTCTTTCTAAGTGGGTTTTTAGATTAAGAGAGGAATTAGAATTATGACAGCAGCTTTGGTTCTATAATCCACCAAATCTGACTTAATGAGGTCACTGAGAGATGTCTAATTGTTCCCTGATGATCTACATCTGAAGAAGATATCTAAGATTGGTGTGGCTGATTTAATACTAAATTATCTGATATCAATGAAAATATTCTGGCAATATTTCTGACCCCACTTATCTTCCATTTTCCTCCTTTTTTTGTTGAGACAGTCTTATTCTGACACCTTGGGTAGAATACTGTGGCATCATCATAGCTCACAGTAACCTCAAACTCATGAGCTCAAGCAATCCTCTTGCCTCAGCCTCCTGAGTAGCTAGGACTACAGGTACCCACCATGACACCCTGCTAATTTTTCTATTTTTTAGCAGAGATGGCATCTTAGTTTTGTTCAAGCTAGTCTCAAACTCCTGAGCTCAAGTGATCCATGCCTCAGCCTCCCAGAATGCTAAAATTATAGGCATAGGTGATGGTGCCCAGCCTCTCCCATCCCTTCTGTCTTCTACCAAAACAACACAACTCAAGACTATTGGTAGTGCTAACACTTATCAATATTTCTTCTGTCAAAACAGAAGGTTGCCCAGTTTTCCACCCATCTCTGAGCCATGGATATGGCCAATACACATGGACCAGGTTAAAAAGAAAGTTTTCAGATCAGAAATATATGAATTAGTGGATTGGATTTTTGTGAATTCATTAGATTCTACTTTGGTTTTCTTTGCTAGTGAAAGGCAAAATCTTATATTGTTTTGAGGAACCATAATTAAATTATTTAAGCTATTGGTGGAGAAAAGGATGTGCAGATTAAATTATGGATTAATAACATGTAGTAGGTGGTCTTTGTGTTGAATAAATATATCATTAAGATGAAAAGACAAATAGATGAAAGCAATTTTAAAATTGGCAGTCTTTCTTTACCTCTTCCATGTTTACATGGATGGAGCTGGAACATATTCTTCTTAGTAAAGTATCTCAATAATGGAAGAAAAAGTATCCAATCTACTCAGCCCTACTATGAAACTAATTTATGGCTTTCATATGTGGCTCAACGAAGTAGGGCGCCGGCCCCATATGCTGGAGGTGGCGGATTCAAACCCAGCCCTGGCCAAAAACTGCAAAAAAAAAAAAATAATAATAATAATATTACATAAATAAATAAATAAATAAATAAATAAAATAAAATAAAAGTTGGGTATTTACTTATGTTAAAAGGGAATTAAGATAGTTTAATAGAGTTGCCTGATTTTGCCAGTAAAATTAAAATTGCTCTAAAAAAGACTTTTTTCTATTAAAAATAAAACAACATACAGTGATGTAGTTTTTTCTAAAAACAGGCAAGTCACTTGGAGGACCAGGGCTGTATATACTTAATGCTACACATTTGAGAGTTTTTAATCTTATTCTTTTGTAAGTGACTTTTATTCTTCAAAATTTTAAAGAAAAGTCTCAAGTTTATTTACTCTCATTCAGCATGTGAAAAATGACAGCATGAAATGTGACTTATAACATGTTGTCCCAGTCTCTTTAAAAATACGTTGAAAGAAGAAAGGAGTTATTGCTGGGCCAATGGGTAAGTAATGAAATTTGGTGATACTACCCAAGTTTGTCAAAATCCATAGAGACAAACACCCTGTTAAGTGCCCTCATTTTTGTTTTTAAAATTTATTTTACTTTAGTTTTTAATTTTTTTAGTTAATAAATTGTTTACATTCATGGCACACAGTATGATGTTGTGATATGTGTATACATTATGGAATGAATGACTGAATAAAACTAATTAAATATGCATCACCTCACACGCTCATGTTTTTATTTAAAAATTGCTACTGTCTTAGCAATTTTCAAGGATACAATACATGAAAGCCTTCTTTTATAAGAGGGATATTTTTCTATTAAATCAAGTCAGTAATGGAATGGAGACTAACTTCTCTGGATTACCTCTGAAGAGATAAAACTATTATTAGAATTAATAATAGGGTCTGAGTTGAAGTTTAAATGTTTCAGATGCAATAAAAGTAAGTCATTTAAAATAAATCCATACAGCAAAAATTTTGGATGTAAACTGTGTTGTTAAATACGAAAAACATCTTTCCAAGGTAGAAAGGCTAAAGATTTTCTTTTGTTAATTTACCGATAAATTTTAAGCTATGAACAGTAAGTACAAGCACATGGTACATATTTAACTTCTTAAATCTTTGTAGAATGAGAATAAATAAGTACTTAAGAAATATTGACGTATGTAATATAAAATATTCAGCACTAGTTTAATTTGTATGGATTATGTTCTTGCTATGACTACTTCACGTGGTGTTTAGGAACATTGTCTTCATTTACATATGAAGAAAGTGAAGCACAGAGAGATTAGGTAATTCTTCTGAGGCTATTATCTATTAAATAATGTTGTCAGGATTAGTACTTTGTCCATCTGACTTCAAAGTCTTCTTTCTTAATTACTTAGCACTCCACAAGTATAGTGCTTATGTTGTTCCCCTTTACCTAACACTCATCTTTTTACATGTATTGCCATGAAATGTTAAGTCAGAGTTGACTGTTATACACCCCCTCTAGATATATGTCAAAGCTCAATGATGAATGTGTCAAAGGCATCTTCCATTAATGGTAAGATTTAATATCTCATGTGGTAGGCATGTTAGTTTTTTGACATATTCATATAAATCAGCATTGAAGCTGACACAGTTATTATTGTTTAATCTAACTTTTCAGTTTTCCATAATTTAAAAGGATTTGGGACCTTAACTGTGCATATTTACAATACTAAAAACAGTGCTATAATCAACTTTCTAGGGCAGCCTTGAAAATTCTAAGTATCAATCTACCCCTCTGTCACTCATGTGAAAGCCTAGTTCATTTCCAAAATTTAACATTTTTAGAAGGAAAAAACATGAAGGTAATGGGACTGTCGATTTTTTGCACATGGGTCTCAGACAATCTGATTCATTTTTGACTCCATTTATTCCCTCTTTGAGCCGAGTTTCCATTCCAACTGCAAACTAATGCCAACTCAACTGGATGTTGATCAACCTAATCCTCCTCTAGAACTAGAAAAAGCTCAGCATATTATTAAACAGCACACATTTGCTAACAATGTTTAGTTGTCCATCACCTGAGTGAAAAATATTAGGGACTCCCTAGGCACCATTTAAACACTTAGTGATAACACCACCCCTGATGACAAAGATGAGATAGGGTAAGTCCATATTCTCTCAAATTCCCTAACAGGTTTGGTTTGCGATTTCTTGGTGTAAATGTATACTTGCCTTAATATTCAGTCCAGCTTTACTTTCTAATTATATCACCCATTTTTCCCTTGTAACTTTCATTGTTCAGGTTAAGGGACAGTGTTGTTCCATTTCAGTGGCTTTATCATGCTTTACGTCAATAAAGCATGATAATCTTCCAAAAAATACTGAGATTGAGAGACAAATTTCTAGCTAATACATCACCTAAAATTTACCAGATTTGAGCCAGAAATAGATTGCACATGACAGTAAAGCAAGGACACCTAAATGGGATCAAGGGTGGTTTACTAAGGCTCAAGTTTAGGACACGGTAGTCATCATCTAGTTAAGAAGGGAGAGAGACAAAGGTTTGGCATTCAATATCAAAGCTTGCACAGTGAGACAACCAGAAAGGACTTGAGGACCTTGAGCACCCTGAGATATTATCTTTGTCATCTCTTTGCAAGAAATGAACAGAAAGGAAAATATGCCAAACTGCTGAATCATGTTTTTGCTTTTTTTGAAATGATGGCTGCTCTGGTAGAGACTTCTAATTGTCTCTGAATATTTATTTCTCTCTTCTTGTATAGTAATAGATGCCTCTATTTTTAGCTGGACACTGCCTATTTGTAACAAAGATTGTATTTCATTTTTCCCATGTAGCTGGTGTGACCATGAACATCCTCTTCTTTTTTTTCATCTTCTTATTTGTTAAAACACAGATGTGCATGGACATGTTTAGCTGACATCCAGTGAAGGAGCAAAACAAATTCAATGGAAGAAAGAAATCCTTTTTCACAAATAGTGCTAGAATAATTGGCATAAATTTCCACAAAAACAAACCTTGACCTAAAGTCTAAACTTTATGTAAAAAATTAACTCAAAATGGATTATGGATATAAATGTAAAACTATGAAACTTAAAAAACAGAAAATGTCGAAGAAAATTTTCATGACCTTGAGTTATGCAACAAATTCTTAGATATGGTATCAAAGTCATGATCTATAAGAGTAAAACTGAATTATTGAACTCCATACAAGTTAAATACTTTTGCTCTGGAAAATATGATGTTTATAAAATTAAAAGAAAAGCCACTGATTTAGAGCAAATCATATATAGGACATAGGAGTCATATTTATAAAAAAATACTCTGAACTCAACAGTAAGGAAGCAATACAATTGGAAAATGAGCACATCAACAGGCATATCATCAAATGTTATATACAGGGGACAAATAAACATAGGAAAAAATGTTCAACAACATTATCCATTAATAAATACAATTAAAGCCATCATGAAGCAACTTGTTAAAATGGCTAAAATGAAAAAAAAACGCATGGATAATGTCAAATGCTGATAAAGTTATAAAGAAACTGGAAAATCTCTTATGCATTGCTGGCAGAAATGTAAATGATGCAGCCACTCAGGAAATCAGTTTGCAATCTCTTGCAAAGTTAAATACTTATTTGTCATATGACCAAATGAACTTTTGGGTATTTATCTTAGAGGAATTAAAGCTTATGTTTATACAAAAACTGTATATGAATATTCATACCAACTTTATTTGTAATAGCCGCAAACTAGAAATGACCCAAACATCCTTCTATGTGACTGATTAAACAAACTGTGGTACAACCAGACAATGGAATTTTATTCAGCAATAAAAAGGATGAACTATTGATACATGCAATGACTTGGTTCGATTTTTTTATTTGAGACAAAATCTTGCTCCATTGCCTAGGCTAGAGTGCTGTGGTATCATCAGAGCTTACTGCAACTTCAAACTCCTGGGCTCAAGTGATTCTCTTGCTTTAACCTCTGAGTAGCTGAGACTGCATGTGTGTGCCACTATACGTGGCTAATTTTTTAATTTAATTTTTTTTTTTTTTGTGGAGACAGGGACTCAGTGTTGCTTAGGCTGGTCTTAAATATCTGGCCTCAAGTGATCCTCTTGCCTCAGACTCCCAAAGTGCTGAGACTACAGGCCTGAGCCACCATGTCCTGTTCAATCTTAAGGGAATTCATTATACACAGAGGAAAAATCCATTTACAAAAGATTATATGCATTATGGTTTCATTCATATAGCATTCTTGACATGGCAAAATTATACAGGTGGATAACATATTAGTGGTTGCCAGAGGTTAGGAAAGAGGAGATTTATAGAGGAGTATTAATACACAGAAACATGATGAGGCAAGTACTTTGTAGTGAAGGAACAATTCAATATCTTCATTACAATGATGGTTATCTGAATACATATGAGATAATTGTCATATGAAGTCTGACAATTAAGTTCTTGACCTCATCCTAGAAAAAGTGCTATATACCTCATTGCTGAATATTACTATGACCACTTTCCAAGTACTCTCTTTGGCTGTCTGGAGGATATAATGATATTCAGCAATGATGTCCAGGATCAGTTTGTTCTAGGACGAGTTTGAAAACTTAATTGTCAGACCTCATAGGATGACAGCCCTCGTGGCCATTCCATAAAAAGACTTCAAAAATTGCTTTGAAAGGTGGAGTAGGCACATGCATTGGCTTCCTGAGGGGAACACCTCGAAGGTCATGGTAGTGATATTCAGCAAAGAGGTATGTTGCACTTTTTCTATGATGATTTTACAAACTTAATTGTCTTTCCTGTATAATTAATTACAAAAACAAAATATAGTGCATGCAAAAAAATGATGAGACACAAGTAAGGTCTGTAGCCTAACTATACTGTTATAATTAATTTATTGAATTTGATGATGCTCTATATAGTTATGGAGGATTTCACCATAGCAGGGACCTGGGTGATGGGTATGGAAAACCTGTCTGTACTAATTTTTCAACTTTTTGTGAGTCTGAGTCTATAATTATTTCAAGACAGAAAAATTTAAATAATTTTTGTCATCGAGTTACTAAAAGGATCAAAAGAAATTAAGTGCATGATTAAATAAATTTCATTGCCTCATGACTATTTGTAATTTTACTCTCTTCAATTGTATGCAGAGAATATTGTTAAAAAAATTCATTTCAAAGACAAAACAAATCTATATCTCACAAAATTAATAGATCTACTTATATGTCTAAACCTATATTTATTGATATACAAGAATAATTTAATCAAATATGACATGTGTCATATATTACATAATTATATACAATATAATAACAAAACAATCAAATATAATTAGCGTTTATTGTCAAGGTTTTGTTGAATCAAATAACTTAAAGTAGAATCCAGTTTTACAGCTTTGATTGTTTATTGTAATTCCAGCTGATATGTTTTGCACCTGCTCATGGTATCAGCAGTCTTTACCTCATCTGAGCATTTAAAAATAACAGTATTGAAACTTACATGGCATTCAAGGCCATATAGAATATGATTACTATGTTTTCATCTCTATTTCTTTACCATGGAGTGTAATATGGGAAGAGAAGATTTAATTTCATGAGCTCATGGATTCTTGTACTGTGGAAACCCAACTCCCCTTAAGGCTAGCTAGCTGGCTCTACACTAAGATAACTTTTTTTTTGATAGCTAAGTGACTTATATTCTATATTGCACCCAGATCCCAGAGCATCCTTTTCATACATTCAACTTTACACATTTAATATTTTATCAGCTTTTAATTGATAGTACATCCTTTTTTCTTCATTACAATGCAATTTGGCAACTGATCTCTTTCAAAAGACTATCATATTAATATGGTATTCCACAGAGGATTAAATTCTTTGTGTCCAGCTTTCATTAGTAAGTGGCTGATTTCAGCGAGTGCTGCTGGTCACTGAATCATCTCACTGACACTCGGTGTTGTCTTCATTCATGGCACATGTACCTGGTTTGGGATTCTGACCATTTTACACTTAGCACATTTTATCCTTTTATTTCACATTTTACTCTTCTAATTAGAATGAGATATGACTCTCACATTATGATTTTTATGTTATTATCTTAAATACCTTTGAAGTGTACGTCACATAGTTCAGAGTGCAGGACCTTATACTTCATCCCTATTTCCATCTTAATTATGGATTTTTTTTTTTGAACTAATGTAGAACTGTCATTATAAATCCTAAAAATCACAGAAGATATAAGCTTTTCCAATTAGTGGGTTAATATGTCATCACAGCACAGGGCAGATTGATTACCCCAATTAAGTATTGAATTTTTCACCTGTCATAACAGAATACAACTAACTAAGAGTCATTTTTGTACATTTTAAAATCCTACTTTAGGTATGACCAAATACCAGAGGATCATAATAATTTCTGGAAAAATCAGAGAAAAATTATTTAAGTTTTTCATTAACTACATAGTACCTTTAATGATAGCTATGCCAATAGTGTCTGCCTAATTAATACATCAAAATTTCAACATGAGTTCAGTAAGAATATTTGGTAAATGATTACTACAACAAGCAGCTACCATCTTGTTCTTTTCATGTTGATCTTCTGAGTGCAGAAAATAATCCCAACAGTACCATCATTCACATTCATTGAACTTTTTCTGAGTGAGTAAGTAAATTTGCATGAAGACAGTGAATGGTAGCAGCAGAAGCTTGCTCCTTGTCACCAAGCTACCTACAATTCCAACAAATATTATATAAAATAATGAACCATTTATTATAACAAAGGGTTTGGGTAGTGTTTGATCATTATTTTTCAGGGAAAATTGAGTTTGAGGAAATGAAAGGACTAGCCATAGACAGAAAAATTATAAATCTACAAGTTACTGCTGAAAGAGAAATGTTTGAGATGGGCTATGTTTAGACATAAACTTTGAGTATGATAGTTTAGAGGAGGAGAACCAATTAAAACAAATAATTGGATATTTAGAAAGTACATAATTGTATTTGATAAATAAGCAATCTCTTCATTGTTAAATTGTTCTTCGTATAGTTTTTCTCTGTTATTAATATCTTTTTTTTAATTAAATCATAGCTGTGTACATTGATATGATCATGGGGCATCATACACTAGCTTACGCCAGGAAGGCTATGTTATTAATATCTTAATGTCTTCATTTTCCAATATGATTCATAAGATATCCTAATATTTGTAATACAGAGAACAAGTGCTCTATAAATACTATCTTTGTCCCTGACCCTTTCTGGGATCTCACAAATCATGGATATTTCATTCAGAAGTATTGAAGGTTAAGCCACCATGTTTTATGCTAACTAGAAAAAAAAAGCCAAACAAACATTATTTTTAAAATTTGAGAGTAATACCCAATTAAATTCTTCCTTTTGCCACTGAATCCACACTTCATTTCTATGTAAATTGGACACTTTAATATTGTGTGAAATGGGTGCTATTTCCGAGAAACAAAATGATGTGTTTGGCTTTTTTTTTTTTTTTTTTTACAAAAATATCTAAGGTTTTAGAAGAATTGCCCTTCTCTTTCTTATATAAGAAGTTGTCTACTTTTCTTTTTCTTTCTGGAGGAAAGTTGATGTTGTAAAGAATTCAATATCTTTTGTGTACAATACTCTTTTCAATTCTTTCTTTAAAATAATTGAGGGACCAGGGGCAGTGGTTTAAGCTTATAACCATAGCACACTGGGAGGCCGAAGCAGATGGATCTCCTAAACTCAGGAGTTTGAGACCAGTCTGAACAAGAGCAAGAAAAAGTGAGACCTATCTCTAAAGACTAGCCAGGCTTTGTAGTGGGTACCTGTAGTCCCAGCTACTTGGAGGCTGAGGCAAGAGGATCGCTTGAGCCTGAGTTTGAGGTTGCTGTGAGCTATGACACTACAGCATTCTAAGGAGGGCAACAACATGAGACTCTATAAATAAATAAATAAATAAATAAATGTACTCCATAATTTTTTCATGGGAATTGAAATATGAGATTCAGTTAGATAATAGATGATCTGAATAATAACTCAGTTTATTCTGGAAATATTCAACTAAAGCTAATTTATATATCCTGTCTTTTTCATGTTCCAGACATTTGGGGATAAAAGGGACATTGTCAAAAAATCCATAGGCTCAGATCTATTACTGAACTTCCCACACAAATTGGTTCAGAAATTCTCTTTTAATTTATTCACACAATTATTAATATAAGACTAGCTAGATACTAATTAGCTAGTAAATACTAGTAGTGTGTGAGAGTACTCTAGCTGAGACAAGATCCAATTAGTTATTGTAGACAAAATGGTTAGTTGTAGAAGAAAAATAGCAGCTGTAGAGTTGCCAATTTTTGTTCGATACATTATAGAATATAACATTTTGAACTTGGTTTTGAGAACAAGTTGCACCTTATCTTTAATGAAGAAAGGGATGGCTTTCATAGATTAAAAAAAAAATAATTATAATGTGAAGGCCAATATCCTAGTCTGGAAGGGAATATTTGAAGGTAATAATAGGATGAATATTCATGCACAATAATAAAAATATTGTATTCTTTTAGATGAATTTATATTTTTGATATGATTGACTTTTACAGAAATAAAGACAATGAGATAACATAAAACAACAGAAGGCAACTTCAGTTGCTTTCCTAGGAACAGCAAAAAGAGCTGGTGAATTGGCCCCTATGTGGTTGGTGAATTGCCTTCTTGAGCGGACAAAAGGCTGGGGGGTGAGAGCCACCACCGTCTAGTAGGATAATTTATGATGGTCCATGACTGGGAGTGTCTATTTTTTTTTTCTTTGTAATCTACTTTTTTGTTTTTCTGTTTACCTTCTTAGTTTTCCCAAGATTTTAGTGAATTTTTACCAAAGGTAAAAGCCAGGTCTGATGATTTTGAACAACTGAGAAAAGTTGGTATTGTTCTTTAGAGTGAAAGAATTGGGAGAGAGGCAGTATTTGAACTGGATTTAACAGTAAAACAGAGGACTGTTACAGAAGAGGGGGATGAGTGACCAGCAGACTGCAGCAAGTTCACATGCATTTACTGGTGTCTCTCAAAAATAGAAAAGGGCAAAGACTTGGCTTCCTCTAACCAAACGTGGAAAGACAATTTGAGTATTAAAGAATGGTCCCTAAAACATGGAAAAGTTGAAAATGGGTTACACAGGAATTTCTAGCTAAAGAGATGAATTATTTAGATTGAACTCAAGGGTTTCTAATGAGTGCCATTATTTAAATAAATAAAGAGCTAGTGTGCGGTTAGTTGAGGCTGAGTAAACACGTCATTGTCTATTGAGCTACATATTTTGGAAACATAAATATTCATGTTGAGTTTTGGTATACTGAATTATGTGAAAAAATACATTTAATCTCAGATGATATTATTTGTGAGACATAGCTCCATGCAGCACAATCAGGAAGCAGCCTGTGATTAATTGATCCAAAGATTCACTTGAAGAGGATGACACTAATGTACACCCCGCAGGGCTGAAGGCTTTAGGACACCAAGGCTGTGCTTATAAAAACAAAGTTAAGTGATTAATCAATCCAATAAATTAGATTAATGCAACCAGTCAATCTGGATAATAATGGGGGAAATATTCTTGTTTTCCTTAACGACTGTTTTTGTCTGTAATTGTTCTTAGTCATAGCGATGCTTGGCTTAGCTATTTTTCTCTGTTTGGGAGAATGACTTTTCTTGACCTACTCAGTTTGTTCTTGGTGAGTTAAGTATTTCATTTATGAAGTTTTTCTACCCATAAGTCCTGCCTCTGTGTGTGGTCATCCAAACATTATCCATGTGATGTGATTGTCCCATAAAATATATATTATTTTAGTTATCTGATCTTTCTTCCTTCAGTTTATTAGTATAAATGAGTTTGATGATAACAACTCATATTGTGATCTTGCGCTTCCTGTTACATCCCACTTTTTCTTCTCCATACGATTTTCATTTACTTTGTCTATATGTTTACCTTAATTAGCCTTCAGTTCCTTCAATTAAGTCTCTCTCTATCAATGTCTGCTATGACCAGAACAGGTGGTGGACAACAGAGCTATTTTAGGTAAGTATGAGTCAGATAACTGCAGCTCCAGGAAGGCTATATCTTTCTCTCCTTGAAAATCCAAAGACCAAGAGAAGGACAAATGAGAGCCAGACCTTCCTAGGAGAGGCAGGGTTTAGACCTATCCCTCAAGTTTATTTGCAGGACCATCAAGAAAGTCATTTGCTGCTGTGATGATAATGCCAAACACTTACCTGACATTACATAAAAATCAAACATTTATAGGTGGATCCTTTAGATTTTGGTGAAATGTAGCACTTATTTTGAATAGATTAGTAGGTAGACGTATGGCAATTTAATCATGTAGGAATTCATAAAAAAGAGAGTTGCTGCTCTAGCTAAGACAGTGTAGTAGGTGGAGGAAAATTGCCCACTAATACCTAATAGTATTTGATTTTCTCATTTCTCATGTTTTCATGAAAATGGAAAGAGCAATATTGGGAAAATGTAGGAACTTATACATTTTTTTCACTGTGGTCAGAAAGGTCTTATAAGATAAATTTTTCTCAAACTGTAAAAATTATATAACTTATTGAGGAAAACCATTCTTGATAGTAAGGAATAAATATATTCAGACAAGAACATTTTTAATATTTTTCTTAATCTATATAATTTTTGCTCAGATTCTATTTTATGTTCTCTGCAATTCATGTGATTTGTTGATTTATCTGTACTTTTATATTTTGTAAGGTTCATGAAGAAATGTTATTTTCTTTATTACTATAAATTGTGATTTTATGACCTTTATAAATCTTTTCTTTTTACAAAATGAAACTGTATTTCAATATATTCAGTTAACTCCCACTGTTTGTTAAAAGATAAGTACAAGTAATAGAGGAAAACAAAAGAAGAGAAATATATAGGTTTATCAGAAACTTTTCTATTTTTTAAATAGCAAACTAAGGCCACATTTTTTTTTTTTAACTAAACCTATCATCAGATTTTAAAGATGCAAGGCTTATTAAAATGGATTTCACTGAATCTCTTTATTTTACCAATGTGGAAGTTAAATGAGATATCTGCTCCAAGCTGCTTGGTGAGACCACAATCAGGGGTGGATGTTTGCCTTACCTGAGGCTTATCTGGAGAAGAGTGAGAAGATGAGGATAGAACTGTGTGCACCTTAAACTTGAACTCAAACCTCTAGTTTTAGGTTGATGAAGATGGCATCATCTCCAGGTTCCACATGGGTAATGGGCATAAGAGTCCTCATTTTCTCCAGTTATTTAATTGTCCAATCCAAAGCTAGGTATGTGAAATAGCCTATATCCTCACACCTGCATTTTTAAGTCCCTGTTTCCTGTGTCTATGGCCCAGGCACAAGATAGGCTGATTTAACATTTTCACCTTGCCTTTCACCATGCCTTAGCCTCCTCTTATGTTTCCTCAGCAGGCCTTGGGACCTCAGGGTCCCAGCCCACCACTTCATTACTGGAGAACTCTGTGAATTAAGTCCTCCAGACATAGCCCTTAGTGTATCAATACAATAAAAGAAATGGAAAAATCTTTGCTCAAGAAAATGATCTTGTTTGTGGGACCATTGTTGCGCTGAAAAGTCCTATTTCCCATAGCCAAAGCAAAATAATACTTCATTCCTTACTCTCTGTGTTCTTAGGGAAACCCACTGAAGCCCCAGGAAGACAGATGCCTGAGGGGAAGGTCAAAGACAAATGCAGGAAAGAGAGCACATTAATAATTTTCAAAAGAGAATTCTGATCACATTTATTTTCTATGTAAACAAATAGTGCAGGAAGAAATCACCAGGGAGAAGGTCTATATCTAATGCAATAATGCTCATAGTCCCTAAATTGTGATAAAAATCTCTAAATGCCATCAATCAGAAGTTACAGCGTTCCCACTGAGGAATCATTTGAACACAAATTACATTGCCACTGGAATTATGCTTGTCAGATATCAGAGAAATTGAGATTCTAATAGATTTGAAACAGAAGTTGGATACCTGGTGTGTCTGAGGGGCAGCTTTTTACCTAGTAAGTTTCATAATTTTGTAGGAACAGCTGAAACCTTCTAAACAGATCTGTCACCCGGAGCGGACTTGAGTGATTCTTTCCAGTTCTGTCATCCTGTGTCTATGCTTTTTACCATATTTACAGCAGAGATCAACTGCAGGAAAAGTTTACTTGAAGTGAATAATTAAAGGTTAGCAACAACCCAGAGAAATAACAGTCTTATCCTCATCCCTCCGAGTCGTTTTAAGGCTTTCTGCATGCTTCAATTTTTTTTCCCATGCTATGTATTTGCCACTGTAGAAAGCAAATATTACTTTCCTCATCTGTGGACTGGCACAGTAGCCAATATCAAAGTACAAATGATTCTTTGGAAGATTAAGGAAAGACTAATGGTTGAGAATCACTCAACCCTTAGGAGTTTATCCTCTTTTAGTGTTGATATCCCCTAATACCCACAAGATGCCATCTACTATCACTGGTTTTCAAATAGCTCTACTGATTTTTAACAATCTTGCCTGTGAGGCTTTTCCCCCTGTTTGTCCGCAGATAGTTCTAATATTTTATGAACAAATGCTTTCTGACATTTGCTTTTTTGTTTGTTTAATTTCTGTTTTTATGTCTTTGTTTCATTATTCCCAGGAGATAGAACACAGGAACTTTGGATGCAATCAAGGCTATTGAAGAGTGGATGTATAAAAGGACATCAGATGAAACCCCTTATCATTTTGTCCTGGTTTTATGGCTCAGTGTTGGAATGTAGAGGAAAAAGGGTTAATTATACTGCCCTTTTTAATTGTGCTTTCAGTGGAGTTAGAATAGTTGCTATAATACTAATGCCACCTGTGTAAGAAAATCATATCCGTATATAAGATTTAGATGTGAAATGAAATTGGAAATTGATAACAAAAAATAATGTTTTGACTCTGAATCATCTGATAAAAATGATAATAAATAAAGCCATTTCAGGTAATTACATATTATCAATCACTGGTTTAATAACATTTAGTGACCCCATCATGTGTATATTTGCCAGGATTTCAGCTATAATTTGTTAAGTTTTGAGTCAGAGACAGTTTTGCTGTAATTCCTCTGATGCACCTAAATTTTGCCAAAGCAATGGTTTAGACATTTTTACCCCATAAGCAAAAGGTAATGTACATATTACATATAACAAAGATGATCTGGAAACATCAGGAAAATAGACATTGCACATTCATGAAAGAATCTCAATGGATATCTTATGAGAAGAGTTCAAATGACAGGCCCAGCTCTTAAATCTTTCAAAGAATAGTTTTTCCTCAGCTGGTATTAAAGAACATTCCTTTTTAGATTTCAACATTTTAAAATGTATGAAAACTTTGAACTTGGATTTTAAGTCATTCCACCAATATTTATTGAGCACATACTAATTGCTGGTCTCTGTTTTGGTCATTAAAGATATAGCAAGAAAACAAAAGAAAAATATCAGTCTGGGAATGAGAGTTCAGTGCCAGGCAGCTGCCCTGGGATCATGTCACCTAGGACAGAAAGGCCAAGGAAACAAAAATGGCAGTTTCGGCTGTATCTCTGGACCTGGCAATGGAGTTACTTTTCCATAATATATTATGTTTCTTTTATTTTTAACATTTAATATATAAATAAATACAGATACAGTAAAGTACACAAAATAAACATAAATATTAGTGAATTTATCATAAGACCCCTCATGTTAACAAACAGTTCTATGCCCAGAAAACCCCACAGGCTTTCTATAAACTCTATCCCATCAGAATCACATCCCTGCTCAGAAAAGCAACACTTTTACTTTTATCGTACTCATCTTTTTGTATTTCTTTGTAGTTAAATGTTCACCTAAGTATAATTCATATTTATAGCCTTCTAAATATTCCAGTGACTAAACCAGAGCTCCCTACAAATAGCACAGACTCAATAACTTTCTAAACAAGTTAAGTCATTGATGATGTATTTTCAAGTGCAAATCCCTTGACACTGTACTTAATCTTGTCCATTTTCAGTTTGTAAATAAGAAAATACGTTTATGTATTATGGATGTCTCTTAAGTCACTATTATCTATACCTTTTCCTTCCATCCCTTACGTTTCATTACTATTTATTCGTTGAAGAACCAAGTCCATTTGATCTGTAGTTTTAATATTCTTCTGTCCTCTGTACTTCCCTCAATCTCGCAGCTGAAGCAGAGGTTTGATTAGACTCAAACTCAGTCTGCTTAGCAACAGTATAAGTTGCATTGTATTCTTCCATTAGGAGGCACGTGTTGTTTGTTTGTCTTCCTTTCTGTGATAGTATCAGATGTGAATGTTATGGCTGAATCTGTTAATTTGATAGGAGTTGTGGAATGGTGGTCCTGCCTTCTTGTCACTTATTTTTTATTTATTGGCTGGAATCATTTTATAAATAGAGGCTCTTCCTCAACTTCTATTTTAGTACCCAACAACATTGGTAGGGCAGAATGAAGAATAAGGCAAAAAAATGATTTCCTTTTATTTCTCAGTATAATAATTTTGCCCTCAATCAACTAATCCTATCTTTTTCCTTTTTTGTGGCATTACAAACTCATGGATTTAAACACATTTGGTGGGTTTCAATCCATTGCTATTTTTATCTTTACTGGAATTAAAACTAGCTCAGATTTTGCCGGTGTGAGACTCACTCATGTGTCCGGCTGTTGGTGTTAGCTTTTGACTTGAATGATGAGGATTGTAGAACCACATGTCTCTCATCATCCAGTAGGCTAGCTCAGACTTCATAACCATGGTTGTAGGTTCCAATGAACAAGAGATCAGAATCCTAAATGTATAGGTATTTATTTACTTTATGCTTAATTCATGTTCACTTTTGCTCATTAGCTAAAGCAAATTCCACAGCTAAGCCCAGCTCAGTGTGGGAGAAAACTACACCAGGGTGGGATAGGGATACAAAAATTATTGGACCATTTTTGTAATCTACCACATAAGCCAATTTTCTGTTTTTAATACCATACTCTTTTTTCTTAGATTCAAACAGCAGTTTTTTGTCTCTCCTCAAATCCAATAATTTTACTAGATTATCTATAGGTGTTAGTCATTCCAAGTCAATATTTTTTTGTTCTGAGTAGTTTGAAATGTTTTTATTTTAGTTTCAAGGAAGTTTTCTGTATTATAATTTTTAGGGGTTTTTTATTATCTTGCTTTGGTTCTCCTACTTCCATATGTTCAATCTTTTTCTTTGTATTGTTAATCTACCTCCAATATATGTTGTATTTTCTTGAATCAATTCTTTCTATTTATTTCATTATTATTTATAAGATTTTGTTGCTTTTCATGATTTGATTTCTCTGAAGTTATTCGGATTTTTCTGAATACAAACGTACATATACAGTTCACTAGGTGACATGTTACCTTCCATGAACTCCAAAATACAAGTGGGAAAGAAACAAATACCAACAGCATTGTGCTAGCATCTGTGTGGGAAAGAGCAGATAGAAGGAAATGGTTGAGAGCAACATACCAAGAGAATACTATCAAGCCTGTGTCAGGAAAGTATATCAGGCCAGAAAGAACAGCAGCTAAAACTAGGGGGCTTTGGAAAAGTCCAATCAATAGCTGGTGTGCAAGGGGCTCCTCCCAGTGTATGAAAACTCCAACAGTCCAGGTCCAGCACTCTCAAAACTGGCTCACCTGGGCTCCCTTCTTACACAGGCCTACATACTGGAGGTTGATTTCTGGGTATATGATTGAAATTAAGTAGAATAAGGACAATAGATAGGAAGGAAAAGAAGATACAAATAAAAATTGAGAAGGGATAATCTAAGAGAGGCAGTAAATCTCAGAAAGTATATCTCAGAAACAGGGAAGCATTTTCCAATGTCTTCTCTGCTAAAGCCCCATTCCAACATCATAAGACAGCAAAAGGACTTTGTCTCATTCAGAACCATAAATTGGTTTTCCATAGTAAAATTTGCTCTTTTTCCTTTTCACAGCAGTGAGTTTGCCTTAAAGGATGGCAAAGTTTTTGCCTGACCCTCCTTGGGACCATTGGTAATTATTTGTAATAACGAGCCAGGGTTAGGCATGCCACGTATGACCATGGAGCTGAGGGAGACTAACTGGCTCATCTCGAGTGCCTGAGTCTCATGAATGCCATGGTCTCAACACCTGAATTTGTTGGAAGATGGACAATTTCTCAAAGAATAATCAGCATGTTTTCTTTAGTTCAAGGACTAAGTTACCAAAGCCATGTTTATTCATTTAAGAGTAAGTGACACATTTCTCTGTTCACCAGGAGAAAGTGGTCCATGTTGAATGCAAATTAAGTACTGTAAGCCTCATGTTTATAGATACTTTCTTAATTACAAAAATTACCAGGAACCAGTCTTTGATGCAAGGCTTGTCAAGCTGCATTGAATGACAATGTTATTTGCTTCCTCAATTTTTACTATTGTGATCTGAAATGTATGATCAAACAAAATGTGATTTGTCTGACAAGGAGATGTAAAAATAGGGCAGTGATACTTTTGTCTTGGAAAGACACTTAAAATGCCTTTTAGCTGACCAAGTTGCTTTAGATATATTAGCATTTCTAAGCAGTTGATGGTAGTGAGAATCAAAGGCCCAAAGAAACTACTAAGTTATGGTATTTTTTGTAAGAAACAAAACCAAGGCAAAGTCATTACATTGTTTTTTACTTCATTAGAAATACAAATTGTTAAATGATGTTCTTAGTCAATATATGTTCACTTGAATACAATTGTAGCACTTAGGATTTCCCTTGCTAATATTAGGGATGTGTATGTGTGTCAGGACGCAAAGATGGGGAGTCACATTGCTGTAACAAATAACTGGCCCTTTCCTTCCTACATTGTCATTCTTGCCTCCCCAGATAGATATTTCTGACCACTCCTCCTACCAGCAGAAAGGGTATTGGATTTATTCAGGATGGGTGAAATTGCAGGTTATGAAAAAGCTAATTTTGCATGACTGAAGGAGGGTTCATGACTCATTGTAATGTCTAAATCCATTGTACAGAAAACAATGCAAAAGGCTTAGGTATAAATCAGAATATGCTTATTTACATTAGTAAAGTTTGCATATTCCCAGTAATCTGTATCATTCCCATGTATATTAAACTCCTGTCCAACTAATTTACCAACTTCTATGGTTTGCTCTGCTCTTCTGAGGTCATTGAAACATTTTCACAGTCATTTAGTTATCACTGGTGGCTATACACTCTCCTACATTAAAGAAGAAAAAACACAATATGCTAAATGTCTCTATAGTAGTCTAAGGTCAAGAATGCCTATATAATATGTTGCTAAGAACCTAACTGTTTAATTTTGGATTATTGTACAAAATGAAGCTGAAGCAATACTTATAAATGATATTCTCCCTTCAAAAGAGAATTGCATTGAATGTGAAATATTCAACATCATGTTTGTTTATCTCAAATTTTAATGTGTTATTGCTACTTATGTGACATTCCAATATGACAAGAAACATACTAATCATAAATTTAAATGAATTAGATTAAACAAATTATGGAATTCATGTTTTCAAATTATCTTTTATTGTATCTAAAATTATTTAGCATCCTGAAAATTATAAACACCTCTTCCTAGTAAACTGGGAATAGGTTCACAAAAATACCTTTAATGTCTCTTAATTTCTCTTTTTATTACCCACTGCCCTCTTCAAAGTCATTAAAGACCTCTTGTCAATCAAATGGAATGGTCTATTTTCATTTTATCTTTTCTATTAATTCACACTGTTGGTAATATACTTTGTGCCTTCACCATTTTCCAGCAAATACTTGAGTGCCCTCTTTGTGGCATATATCATTTTTTTTAAAGACATAATCTCACTTCGTCACCCTTGGTAGAGTGCTGTGGCATCAGAGCTCACAGTAACCTCAAGCTCCTAGGCTTAAGTGATTCTGTCTCAGCCTCCCAAGTATCTGAGATTACAGTCACCTGCCACTACACCTCTATTTTTAGAGATGAGGTCTTGCTCTGGCTCAGGGTGGTCTCGAACCTGTGAGCTCAGGCAATCCACTCATCTTGGCCTCCCAAGTGCTGGGAGTACAGGTGTGAGCCACCATGCCCACACTGGCACACATGACTTTGAAATAGTGATAAAGTGTTGGCCAAAGCAGGAAAATCTCTTGTCTGAAAGACAAGAAAAAATAATTCTTTATAAAATGTCGGGTATTAAGAAGTGGCTCTGAAGAAAAACAAACCAGATAAGTGGAAAGGATACAGATGATATTTTAGTGGGACTTTTTCTCATGCTTTATGTGGGACCTGAAATAAGTGAGTGAGTGAGAAGATATTTTTAGGCAATAGGACAAATAAAGGTTGAAAGTAAAAATGTAGATTTACATGTTTGAAAAGCTAGCTATAGTTGTGGGAGAGAGTGGTTGAAATTAGATTTGGATTTTATAGGGCCTTGAGGTTGCATATAAGCACATTCTTTGCTATTATGCTAAATTCTATGGGAATTTTTTTTTTCGGGGAGAGGTATCATCATAAAAGACATTTTAGAAGGACCTTTATGGCTGTTATGTAGACTCAAATTAGCGCACGCGTGCGTGTGTGAGTATGTAGTGAATGTGGCAAGGATAGAAAGAGAGAGACAAGGTAGAATGTAGTATTGGAGTCCAAGTTAGTTATTATAATAACCTAGGCTAGGGTAGGAGCAACAAATGTAAAAAGATCAGATTTGGGACTATAATTTTGGATGTATAGCTAAAGGACTTTAATGCAGTAGATGTTGATTGTAATAAAATAAACAAAAGTGATGATTCCAATGTTTTTGACCTGAGAAACTTGGTTAATCTTGGTGATAGTCATTTATATAGAGAGATTGACAAGGAGGAGGATGGCATGTGTGCATAGCAAGGAAGAATAAAGAGTTTGGTTTCATATGTGATTGAGTTTATTAGGGGAGTGAAATAATTAAATAAGATATTAGAAAGAAATCTTGAGTTATGAAGGAAGTTGTGTTTGTAGTAGTAAAAATGAAAGTTATATTGATATTTATATCATTGAAAATGAAAGTTATAAATGATATTTAAATCTATAGGTTGGATGAAATAACCAAAGGTTGAGTACAGGCAGAGAAGAGAAGCAAAGAGAAGAGTAGTTGAAAGCTGAGTACTGGTTGGAAAGAGGAGAATCCAATAAAAGCTCTTGAAAAAGAGAGGTAAGAGAGGTTAAAAGAAAACAATAAAGTATTCTTCCCAGAGGCCAAGCTAAAAAAGTTTTAAGAGTGAACTATGTCAAAGAAAGGTAGGTGCTTAGAATTTGCATTTGGATTTTTTGGTATGTAGTCATTCATAACCTTGACACACCTGTGGCTCAGTGAGTAGGGCACAGGCCCCATATACCCAGGGTGGTGGGTTCAAACCCAGCCCCGGCTGAACTGCAACCAAAAAATACCTGGGTGTTGTGGCAGGCACCTGTAGTCCCAGCTGCTCGGGAGGCTGAGGCAGGAGATTCGCGGAAGCCCAAGAGCTGGAGGTTGCTGTGAGTCCTGTGACGTCACGGCACGCCACCGAGGGCGGTGAAGTGAGACTCTGTCTCTACAAAAAACAAACAAAAAAAACAAACAAAAAAAAAAAACAAATTTGATGAAATGTTGAAAACCTTGCTTGGTTCAAGAGAGAATGAATGGTCAGTGATGGAATGAATGACATTTGTAAAGGTGTTTTTCAGAGATAGAAAGAGAGACAAAAATGTAGTTATATATACAACACTGAGGAAGGGTTTGTTAAATCCTTGAAGGAAATCAGGAAGGCACTACATGTTGTATCATCCACTTGGCAAATGCAGAAAGGCAAAGCCCCCAAGTACATCTTTGTAAATAATATGGACCCAGCAGCCTAGATCCATGGGAAAACAGAATGGGAATAAGAGTAAGAAAGGATCAAACAGAATAGCATCTAGGATTTTCTTTGGAATAGTTGCAGCACTTATAGGACTCACTTTTATCATTTAATTTTTTACTAATCATATGCATATAAATGTTGTTTATGAATAGAAAGGACACTGCTTTTGCTGACTTGTTTTACTCAGAGTTTAATCCACTATCTTAGTCTTAAACACTGCCTTTATTATGACTTGCCTCAAAATTTAAAACCATGTTTCTAATTCATTTTCTGAGCAACAGAACTCAGTTAACAATTGCGTTCTGCATATCTACTAATGGATGTTCAGATATCTCCAGTTGAGCAGGCTTAGAATCAAAACCATCTTCCTGAAATCTGCCTTTGCTCTTGTCATCTCCTTTCACTTGATAGTTTCACCATTTTCCCTAACACACTAGTGTGTGAATTTGAGTGTGTTGTCTTTGTTATCCTCACAGTTCTTATTTATTGAGTGGGCACTGCCTTCTATGTTCACACACCCCTTTCTGTTTATATTACCAGGCCCTTAATCCATGTCCTTCTTTTATGGTCAGTGCTCAGATGGACCGTGCATTGGGTTGCTACCTTTGTCCTGCTTGCTATCTGTCCGGCATGTAATCTAGGCTTTCACATTGTTAAATTATTCTTACCATCCACAAGTTAGAACCACATCATTTTCATTCTTTTCGATCTTCTTGAATGTCATATGTAAGGAAATTAACTCCTTAGGGTAACTTTCAAGGTATTTTGTCATTTGCTTTCATTGTGATTTTGAAGATAAATAATTTTATGGATGAGTGGAGAGCTGGTGAGTAAAGAAAGGAAACAAATGCTACCAGACACTGAATTTGTTTTTTCCCTAGATTAGAACAAGATCTTGTTGATGTTTTGTTGAGCATGAAGTATAAATGACCAGCTGCCTGTATTTTTTTTCTATTGAAAGTGTAGTTCAATGCATTTCTTCAGAAAACTGATGAGAATTCTAATTACCAAAATACTGGAGTATAGCAAAAAAAGTAAGCTTCTTTAATCTAAAAAAGATCCTAGTTTTCTTGGACAGAGTCATTAGCAGGTGACTGTCATTCGTTACCAAAATCTAGAGCAGCGGTGGTTCTCAAACTTGAGGGTCATGACCCCTTTTTAACAATGAAAGTACATTGTGGCATTAGGAAGGTTGAGAACCACTGATCTAGAGACAAGAGTGACATTCTAAAAAGAAATAGAAGTATTCCATATTTTATACTGAAGATAACAATTATAAGTGTAATAATAAGAATAAACTTAATATAAAGTTGTTGTATTGGTTTTTTGCATACATTAATTTATAATCCATTCTGAGGAGTTGTCCCTATCCCGCCTCATCTCAGCACATATTCCATGTATCATATTTTTCATCGCACTGTGTCATTTGGCCATGTTTGTTCACACTATTGCCTCCACTTTCAATATCCTCTGTAGTTATTTGAAATTACCATTTCACTCAAATTTCAATGTGCTTTAAAATGCTCCTTCCACTACAAAGCCTTCTTTCTGCAGCAGTTTTATGTGGTCTTAATTCCTACATTTAATTTTTGTTCTTCTGCAGAGGTTAATTGACGATGTGCTAGAGACTAACCAAGTGTTCATTTTTCTGTCCTTACAGCAGACACTCCCCCATCACAGGATCATGCTGCTCCAGGCACTTGAGTAGTTGTATTTGCAATGATGGGACTGAAGGGACCAGCACCCATAGGAGCATCACGTGTTGTAACAGTAACTTCCCCAGAGGTAGATTAAAGAGAAGTGAGAAAACATTTCAGGGATTTGGGCCTCTAACAGGGCAGATAGGATATTTTAAAAAGGCCTTTTAAAGTGGATAATTCAGTGAATTTTAGTATATTCACAGTTTTGTGCATTCACCACCACTGTCACATTCTGGAACCCCTTCAACCCCCCACCAAGGCCCCTAAATCTTCTAATTATTCCCTCATCCCATTTCCTGACAATAACTAATCTACTTTCGGTTTCTACTGATGTCTATTCTGAATATTCTGACATTTTACACAAATGGAATCCTATAATATGTGACCTTTTGTGTCTAGTTTTTCTTTCACTTAATTTAATTTTTCAAAGTTAATTTATGCCATAGTATTTCATTTATTCCTTTTTTATGAGTAAATAATATTCAACTTTATGGACAAACCAGATTTTAATAATATTCAGCTTTATGGACATACAAGGTTTTTAATTCATTTTGGTATTATATTTCTTAAAATGGTCCCCTAATCTAAAGCCTACTTTATGTTTCTATGTGTTTTATAGTTTTACACCTTATATTTAAGCCTTTAATTCATTCAGACTTACTTTATTTATATATGGTGCAAGATAGAGTTCCAAATTCATTACTTTAAATGTGAATATTCAGTTTTCCCACTATTATCTGTTAAAGAGAT
Organism: Loris lydekkerianus; assembly: GCA_963574355.1. Lineage (NCBI taxonomy): Eukaryota > Metazoa > Chordata > Mammalia > Primates > Lorisidae > Loris > Loris lydekkerianus. The sequence goes on along the minus strand of CAUYPK010036009.1, from coordinate 21,313 downwards.
AATTCCTTCTCCATTAAATACTCTTAAAATCCTTGTCTAAAATCAATACAATATATATATGGTTCCTTTCTGAAATGTAAATTTTATTGCAATGATTTATGCTTATGTTAGTAATTCATTGTTATGATTAGTATGGCTTTGTATTAATTTTGAAATTGGAAAATGTGAGTACTCCAACTTTGTTCTTCTATTTCGATACAATTTTGGCTATTTTGGAGGACTTGTATTTCCATTTGACTTTTAGAAACTTGGCCCCTGTGCCTTCTTGAGAAAGACAAGAGGAGATTTTGGTAGGAGTTGCATTGAATCTATAGAAAGACAAGAGGAGATTTTGGTAGGAATTGCACTGAATCTATGTTATCTTATCAATAGTAAGCAATCTAATACATGAACATGAACTATCTTTTCATTTATTTATGTATTTAATTGATTTCAGTAGGGTTTTATGGTTTTCAGTGTTTAACTTTTGCACATCCTTGGTTAAATTATTGCTAGATATACCATATTTTTTTGATGATATTATAAATAATGTTTTATTCTTAATTTCACTTTGGGTTGTTCCTTCTCAATCTATGAAAATACAACTGATTTTCTATATTGACCTGCAAATTTTATAACTAGTTCATTAACTATACATTTATTTTTATGAATTATTTAGAATTTTATTTATAAAAGATCATGTTATTTATAGAGTAGTCCACTTTTCCTTTTCATTTTGGACACTTTTTTTGTATTTTCTTATCTGACTGGTCTGGCTAGAATTTCCAGTACAATGTTGAGTAGAAGTGGTGAGCACAGACTTCCTCTTCTCATTTTTTAAAATGAGAAGTAATATTTTTAAAATGAGAAGTAATAGCAGTTTGCGTGTTTTAAAAATTAATGTATTTTATCTAAGGGATCTAGTTTCTTACCATTCAATTGTTTGTTTGTTTTTTTTAATTTTTTAATTTCATTATGGTTGGAGTTACTGTCCCACCTTTCATCCCTGACTTTAGTGATGTTAGTCTTTTTCTTTTAGAGGTTAAACTAAAAGATTGCCAAATTTTCATCTCTTCCAAGACCAGCTTTTGGCTTTTATGATTTTATGTATTGTTTTTCTGTTCTTTATTCCATTTATCTTTGCTATAGTCTTTGTTATTTTCAACTTTCTTTTTTCTCTGGGTTATGTCTGCTCTTCTTTTCCTAGGTTCTAAAGGTGAAAAGTTATTAATTAGAAATCTGTATTTTTAATGTAAGTGATTATTACATCTATAAATGTCCTTCTGTGTACTGCTTTTGCTGCCCTTTATAGTATTTGGTGGTTTGTTCTACTTTTGTTTTCATCCATCTCACAGTATTTTTAAATTTTCCTTGTGACATCTTATTTAACTCAGTGGTTTAAGAGTGTGTTGTTTACTTTGTATATAGCTGTGAATTTTCTATATTTTCTTCTGCTATTGGTCACTGATTTCATTCCATTGCTGCTGGAGAGCATATTTCATACAATTTAAATCTTATTGAATTTATTCAAATATGTAGCCTAACATATTATCTTTTTCTAGAGGAGACTTTATGTATACCTGAGAGTATTGAAAATTCTGCTTCTGTGATGGAGAAATGTCTATTAGGTTTTGTCTTCTATTTCTTTTCTGATCTTCTGTCTACTTCTTTTATCCATTATTGAAAATAAATATCTAATTTTCATTTGACAATTTGTCCTATCAATACTTTGAATATGCCATCCCATAGCCTTCCCACCTTCGTTATTTTTAATGAGAAACTGGGTGTGAATCTTACAAGGGTACTTTGTCCATCGTGATCTTCTTTCTTGACAGCTTTATGACTCTAGCTTTTGTCAATTTTATTCAATGTGTGTATCTTTCTTTGAATTTATCCTACTTGAAATTTACTGAGCTTCTTAGATGAGTAAATTAATGTTTTTCATCAAATTTGGAAGGCATTTGGCCATTAGATTTTTCAGTATTATTTCTGCCCCTTTATTTCGTCCCTTTTCGGGATTCTTGCTGTGTGCTTCAGTGCCCCACAGGTCTCTTCAATTTTGTTCATTTTTCTTACTTTATTTTTCTCACACTAGATAATATCGATTTACCAGTTCATGGCTGCTTCTTTCTGCCTGTTAAATTTTTAGTTGAGAAATTCTACTGAATGTTTCTTTCCTGTTATTGTGATTTCAACTCCAGAGCTGAAATTTGGTCCCACATTATAATTTCTATCCCTTTATTAATACTGTCTTTGTTTGTGAGACCTCCTTATTAGGGGCTCCTTCAACTCTTCAGACAGCATTTGCTTTAGCCCTTTGAACAAACTTAAAATAGCCCATTTAAAGTTTACAACTCTGTCTTAGCCTTCATTTCCTGCTTGTGCAGAACCTCATGATGAAACACAAAGCAGGGCTTAGCGCCACCTAGTGTTTTTCCTGAGCTCTATGCGTGCACATGCATTGTTTTCTAAGTTCCTAGAAATGTGTCAAAGCTTTTAGAAGTTGTTATCCCAAAGCATCTCATTTCCCAAACATTCCTGCCAAGTAGTTTTGTTAGTTTATTGTTTGTTCCAACTGTTATACATTGCCTTAGGCATAATCAACTAAATATTTCTCTGTGAATGCATGCAAAAAATGCTGCCAAGGTAGTGGCTTTAGTGCTTGCTGGGTGAATTCCAAGCTAGACAAGATAAAACGAGTCTTTTAAGTGTATCTTTCAAAGAGCCACCAGAAAAGTCAAAACAAATTATTTAAATTCTGTGCGAACAAGATCGCTTTTACTCTGTACGGGGAATAGAAGCTGTTACTTTCAAACCTGCCCCTGTGCTGGTATTGGGGGAATGCAGCCAGGGTGAGTTAAAATGCCACAAACCTTGCTGTTCTTTCTGTGATTCAGCTGTTTTTCTTAAATGAATGTTCCCTGTGTTGCTGCAAGCTTTTGGTTAGTTTCCAAAGTTCTAAATATGTTCTTTATGACAGTATTTGTCAGTGTTTAAGTTGCTTTTATGAAGGGATAGGCATCTGGAGTTTCTTACTCTGCCATTTTCTTAATGTCACTCTTGATAGCTTTTGACCGAAGGTCTTGTAGTGCTCTATTCTGCCCTGCATCAGATCTGTAACACTGGTAAGGCAGGGATGCTTACCAGTGAGATCATATTTAAATACATGTGCCAAATACTATAAATCCTTTGTTTTGTCTACCACACCTTTTGCAAAACCTGCAAACATAAGGAAAGAATGAGAGCATAGAAACCAAAGTTTAAAGATCTTATTAAAAAAATTGAATGCAAATTTTTAAAAATAGTACCATAAAGGCAATGTTAGGTTTTATCTAACCCTGTATTTCTTATACTTTAAATTGCATATCAATCATCCAGAGATCTTTGTAAAATGCAGATTATGATTTATTAATTTTTGTGCTTGTCTGAGATTCTGAATTTAACAAGTCTCCAGTTGATACTTACATTGATGGTTTGGGAACCCATTCTCTTCATTTGCCTCTAAGAAAGAATGCCTTTAATCTCTTTAAGAATAATCATAGTTCAGCTAGCCTATTCTCTACAAAGAAGCATTTTAAAAAGAACAATGGGGTGAAGAAAAATATTTACCTTTATCTAGTAATAATAAAAGAATTAAATTTTAATATTTAATAAACAGACTTTCACTAGCATTCACTCAATCTGTATGTCAGATTACCACAGATCATTTAGCATTACTTGAAAGAAAGGTGTGATGGTCCTTATATGAAGGGGTTGATAAGCTCAGCATATCAGTATAAAGTATACTACTTTATAAAGGTTTACTGAAATTAAGCATGACAATCATTATTTAGAAAGTTTTTTTGAGAATCCTGTATTTAAACAGAACAATCAGATATCACTGGAAAAGTACTCATTATTACTTCTGGAGTAAAACTTGCTGAAATAATTCATGAACTTGCATTCCAACCAGCATTGCAGAAGTGTTCCCTTCTGTCCACATCCACACCAACATCTGTAGTTTTAGAGAAAGGTGAGGGGATGAGATGTGGAAGGCTACGAAGAGGCAGGGTAATTGGTGGGACCTCACCTGTCATGCATAATGCAAGGGTACATGTCAAATCTATGAAGAGTAGAGTATAAATATCTTAACACAGCAAATAATGAAGTGAGGTGAAGGCTATGTTAACCAGTTTGATGTAAGCATTCTAAATTGTATATTGTACTCCATAAATGCATTAATGTGCATAGTTATGATTTAATTAAAAAATAAAAATCAAATCTTTGGGAATTATCAAAAAATAAATTAATTCATGAATAAGAATATGATAATTTACCAATGTTCATTTGTTCTTAAACAAATACTGTTATCAGCAAAAGATACATAGAAAATATTGATGAAGATTTGAAAAAACAACTAATAGATCAAATTACTTAGTGTGGGAGTTTACCATATATTAATAGTTGCATTCAAGTACACAGTTCTGACAATTCTTACCTTGAGGAAATTTGGTAGATGGTAAAATACAAAAGTTAGTTTTCTGTGAACCATTTAAAAGATGCATTGAACACAATTTCAACAGTACATGATTATTTTAGTTAAAAAAGATCTTTAAGAAAAAAAAAGGGTGTAAATGTAATCACACTGGAATGGTTGCCTTGACTGCATTTTTAAAAACGAGTTTAAAAATGAATGTAATAAAATTTAAGATATTGCATCATTCATGAACTTCATTTATTTCATTATTCTTTGGCATGTTATTATAGAAACAAAAATAAAGTCAACAGTATCCAAAATGTTTTATTATGTAAATATAATTAATTTTAAAAGATCAAAATGTTTAAAAATAGTGATATTTAAAATGCTTTGTTTTGAGAAAAGGTTCAGCCTTGAAGATCATATGTATTATTTAGAAATATGCTGGCTACTTTGAGATGAAATACTTTATAGAGTTGAATTTGGATATAAGCTATACACTTTTTAAAAATATGTGGTAATTTATTCATGTGGTTTCAAGCAAAAATTTAAGGAAAAATATGACCCTTAAAAGTAAAATAAATAGAATTTTAACAGTGAATAGGCAGTTAATTTTTGAAATAAACTTGTGCTATGGAGTAAGAATTTTTGATAAGTTTCCTTAGATATGTTTCCAGTAAGTTAATTTTGTTGCTGAAAATTATGTAATCTATAAAAATACTTATATGTTCAAATTTAGAATAAAAAATTTTTAACATATTTTAAAATCTTCCATATGAATGTTTCCATAGTTGTTCAATCTACTTGTCAAAAATAATAAAAGACAGAATTTTTGATCAGTTCAAAAGAAGTAATTGGCATTAGGAAACATAAATTTTACTGATCAATTTCAATAAAAACATTTAGAAAATTTTTGAGTGTGATTGAAATATTAGTATCATCTGGTAAACACAGTTGACAATATTTCTTCTGTTTGTACATAACCTCATTTTGGGTGGCTTTTTCATCTACTATAGATGGAAAAATAAATTATTTAAATTAACTAAATTTAGAATCAAACTTTTAATTTTTATACAAACTATTTTACTAGACTTTCAAAATTAGCAAAGCACTTTCAATCAGTATCTATAAGAGATACTGTCTTTGACTTCTTTAAAGAACAAAATACACTGTAAAATAATAGTCTTTCCTTATTCATTTTCTATTTTTTTTCTTTTTTCTTTTTTTTTTATTATAGATAAAAATATGCACCATAGATGTGGCCCAACCCATCACCCTTTTGTATATACTTTATAATATATTAAATTTGTGGTTTACAAATAAATATATTTCAGTGTATATTAATAATTACTCAAAACTATGAATAGTTGACAGATCTTTCTGTTTTAGGTATTAATACTGTATATCAGCAACTAAAATAGTTGGTCCTCTCCCTTCAATTTGGTGTAACTTTCAATTTGGTCTCCCTTCAATTTGGTGTAACTTTGCTTATTTATTTATTTATTTATTTATTTATTTATTTATTTATAAGAGGGCATTGCTACATTGCCTAGGCTGGACTCGAATTCCTGGACTCAAGCGATCCTCTTGCCTCAGCCTCAAAAGTAAGTGGCACCACCATGCCAGGCCCTTCCTGTATATTAAACATATTAGGAGAAATATTTTTGATCTCGCTTTTATTTTCAATGATCCATTTCTAGGAGCATGCATAACATTATTTTGAATCAGACCATGTTTGTATTTGAAACTTTTAAAATCTACATTTTGGTTAAGATATTGAAAAATTTTTTAAATTCCCTCAAATTATTTCCTCTTTTCCTTTTTAAGATACCCACAATTTTTCCCCTGAACAACTGAGTTATAAACCATGCTAGAAGTAGAGGGATGATAGACTAGAATGAATTGTATGTATAAGTGAAAGAGACTTATGTGCCACAGTTAAGCAGACAAAACTGAGATGTATTTAATTTTTTTGCTAGAATAATTGAATTTGAATGGTGATTTCTTTTCAAAATGTAACTTTCCTTGAATTTAAAATGCCAGAGGCAAATTATTTCATAAAATACAGGCTGGTGTCAGAGTGAAGTCAGTTATCATCTGCATCTACTTCAACAAAGGGTACTGTGAACACTTGCTATATTAAGATAAAGATTTTTATAGTTTCAGTAGTTGTATTAATAGCATCAATAACAGTAATAGAAACAATTAGTAGCATAGTAGTATTGATGATGGCAATTGTAATAAATAATGATAGTACCTATTGGGGCACAATTCTAAATACTTTACCTATAATTATTCACCTAATCCTCACAATCCCATGAGGTGGATCCTATGATGACTCCAATTATATTTATGAGGAAACCAAAGGTCAGAGAATAAAATTGGATTCCAAAATCACATGAAGTAATTTGAATAAATGTATTTAATAGCAGAAATTATGGCCTCAGTCCATGCAGTTAACCACAGCACTATATTCAGTAGCTCAACCAGGAAAGAACATCAGACTCAGAATCAGATAAATATAAGGACTCACAACGCCCTATAGAGCAGCTTCACACAAGTTTTAGGAAAACGAGAGGATAGAAAAGTATTTCCAACATAAGGTGGTGTCACAATTAGTCAACTATATGGAGAACAATGACTGTACAATTTCAAAGACTCTAATAAAGCACAATGGAAAAGAAAAAAAAAAAAAAGAAGAAGAAAAGAAAAGACAGCAAAGACAGCCCTAGAGAGATCTGAAAACTTACAGATGTGGACCTTCACGTCTTTTTCTTGCTTGGATTATGAACTGTCAAAATATGCATGAGATATTTCAGTTCCCTGGCAGTCCAGACCTAAGTCTCCTGTGCAGTCCTTTATACTCTACTTGACAAGTAGCCAAAGCCGTGTTGTGGAAGTGATCACACCATCAATTTATGTATTTGTAAACTACATGAACAAGCTAGAGTGCAATGTTTCAAAATTTGAATAGTACTTTACAGTTCATTGCTAGTCTATATCATCTTTATCTTGACAAGATCAGTACTAGACTTTTAAGCATCCCAGAGGTAAGCATAGAGAGAACCCTGTCCTTAGGTGGATAAGACAATCATGTCTGCTTTTTGATGACTGGAGTTTTAAACTTTAACCAAGTTCATTGTATTCATTTTTTCTTTTGATGGTTAGCACTCTTTTTATTCTCTAAAAAATCTAGTGCTATTCCAATGTGGTGAAGACATTCGCTGATATTTTAACTTACCATTCTGGAAACTTACAATGTAGCATTTAGAATTAAATCTACTGATATAGAATTTAAATTTGGCGATGGTATGACATATGGGCCAACAGTCACATTTTACACCTGGTTAACCAGTTGCAGCACTGTTCATTGATTAAGATTTCACTTTCCCAGTTAATTGAATGGGATCCCTTGATAATAGTCAGTTGGCAGCATAAGAATGGGTCTACTTCTGGATTTTCCTTCTTATTATTTATTTATCTTTGCATCCATACCACACTATCTTGGAGTAGCACACTAACCAGTAGGGTAGGTCCTGACATTAGCTGTCTTAAGTGCTCAAACTTTGTTTTTCTTGAAGATTGCTTTAGCTATTCTAGACCCTTTGTATTTCCATGTAAAGTTTAGAATCAGATTGTCAGTTATTCCATTGCCAAAAATAGCCTGTTGGGCTTGCAATGTAATAACAGAGCAATTTCAGAAGAATAAACTTAATATTGAGTCTACCCATCTATGAACTTTGGTTCACTGTTTATGTAGGTTTTTGTTTTTTATTTAAACATTTATTTTAACAGCATTTCATGGGTTTTAGGGTAGAGGACTTTCCTATCTGTCATTCGATTCCTCCATATTACTTTTATGTTTTTAATGGCATTGCTAACTGTATGTTTATAGTTTCATTTTCTGATTATATATTACTAGTTTATAAACATACAATTACTCAAAGAAGAAAAGAATAGTCTGGGTGGGTGGTTACCAGAGGCTGACGAGTAAAGATGCAAATGGGGATTGAACTGGAATAAACTTTCAATTATACAAAATGGCACAGTTACCTAGACCCAGTGCCCAGCACAGTGTCTCTAGTCAGCAATACTTTAACTTGTGCTTACAATTTTGTTAAGAGAATAGATCTCACACAAAATGTTCTTACCATAAAAACAAAACAAAAAAGCAGGGGGATGCAAGGAGACTTTTGGATATGATGGCCATGTCTGTTATCTTGGTTGTAGTGATGGTTTCATGAGTGTTTCCCATGCACAATCATCTAATTGTATGTATTAAATATGTGAAGTAAAGTTGTTACCTCAATAAAGCTGTTAAACAAGACAAAATGAATACACAACTGACTTTTGTATATTGATGTGGTGTTCTGGAAACTTATCAAATCACTTGTAATTTCTAGTAGTCTATTGGTAGAATCCTTAGGATTTTCTATCTACACAATCTTATTGCCTGTGAATAAGGGCACTTTATTACTTTCTTTTCCATCTGTATGCTATACATATAAAATGGACATTGATCTGACAACATATCTTTTAAAAGACAAATATTGTGTCAGGGATGAGTTCCTAAAAAATTCAAAGCCAGTAACTTTATCTAAGCAGGAAGGTTGTATAGAAGGTTCATTACTCCAGGGTCCTGGAAGAAAGGAAGATGGAGCTGAAATCTAGCCTTTGCTCTGGCTAGTGAGCTGTGTATCCCTGAAAGCCTTTAGACTGGGACTGGATTACCCCGATTAATATGGAAACTTTTCCTAATGTGTGGAAGCCAATTTGAGAAAAAAACTTTCATGGGACTAGAGAAGCTATGAAGAAAGCACTGGAAATCATAACAGGAAGAGGAGGCATACAGAAAACAAGAAAAATATGATGAAGACACATTTTCAAGTTTGTTTTTTAAATCAATCTACTCTCAGTGGTCTGGGTATTACCCATTTTTCTTACTTTGCATAGTTTAAACCTATTAGTACAATATGAAAGGTAAACAACCACAGTTCTTTCACCCTTCTCGTCTTTCTTCATTGTCTATAAATACTAAATAGTGAAACACAAAATGACTAATACACAGTTCCTGTACCTTTATGAACCTTTAGCAAAATAGCTGCCCTCATTCTTAGGCATGATGTTAAGAGAAATCTGACCTCAGGCACCGTCATTCTTTGCTCTTGACAGTGACTTTAATGGAATAGAGCCAAACCCCAGACTTCAAACCAGCAAATAGGTTAGATATGAGAACGTGGTTTGGGTAAAATAAAGCAAAGATATTTTCTGGATATTTGGCTCATATAAGCTTTTTTTTTTTCTTTTCCACTGGGGCTATTGGAGGAGGCATTCTTTTGTGGATGGTGTATTCTCACCCTGAGAAGGCACAGCTTGATGAGAATGTCCCGGAGGAAGCACTGATGACACTCTGAACTTATTTGCTTGTTTATGTCTCTGTATATCATTACGTGTCTCTCTGGTGGTCTGGGAGAAAATAAGGCTAGTAAGCAAGATTTAAGATAAAAAAAATTTTTTTTAAGTATTGAATTTACTCAATGTTTTAGTCCTTATCCTTTAAGCATTATGGAGACATCTGTGATTTTTTTTTTTATAGGTGGAAGAAATATGTTTATGACAAATGTCAAATTACATCGCTCTGCAGTTGGAGATAAAGGAGACCTAAATGTCCAACTGCTAACATCCTGAACATTTTCACGTGTGATATAGTCTCTGTATAATCACAGCGAACACTGTAATTAATTGAACATTGCCAAAGTTAACTGTGATCTGCATTGTCCAGAATGCCGTACTTCATGTCAGAGTTAATTTTAATCTTTTTAAAAGGTAGGTTCGTTTTTAATTGGTTTGAAGTCTTCCCCAAAGCATACTCTTTACCTTAAATATTTTCATTGTGCACAGGAATAAAGTGATGCGCTTGACACAGCAGATGAAACACATTACTATTGTACCTGATAGCAAATAAATTTAAACTGACAGGAGTTTCTTAAAAGAGTCATAGAAAAAGTGGACTTTGAAACAGGAGTACAGCTGATAGACGCTGGTGTGACCCTGGTCACATGGGGGAAAGTTTCCCTTTTCAATATATCTTCTTTCTTATATGCCTACCTAAGGAACTAAAATTTTTTCCCTTTTATTTACAGCTTATTAGAAAGCTTTGGTGTCCAAACTACTAAAAGCAGTTGCAAAGATCTAAAAATATATACAGAGTTACATAACCCTTTGTTTTAGCTTTACTTTCTATAATTAAAGATGAATCTGATTCCCTCTTTGCCTCAGGAAAAAAAATAGAATAAAAATAGATATAGGGTTATGTATCACGTTATTTTAGCTCAGTTTTCTGTTTAAGGAATAAATTTACTCTCTCCCTTGCTCCAATGAGAACAAACCATGTTTCTCCTCACTCATCTCCACAATTGTCATTAACTCTAACACCCACTCAGTTCATAATGTTGCAAGAGTCATTAGCTAATTATTAGCTAATTATTCAGCAAATTCTGTTGTATGTATATGCGAATATACTAAAATATACTTATATTTATCTCTGCCACTTCCTCAGTCCATTTAGTCATTACTTCATAAATCATGCACTAATAAACAGGTCCTCTTCCTAAATATTTTGAGCTTTCTGCTCCCTGAAATATGCCACAAGTGTATTTCCCTACCCCATTTCAAGGCCTGGTCACATGACTTCCTTTGGCCAGTAAAATGTGAGTGTAATGGATGTGTATCATTTCCACTTGAAAACTCTAAAAGACAATATATAAAATTGCCGTCTTTGTCTTTTTATTTCTTCACAATTAAAGAAGCTCAGAAATGGAGCTAAAGAATGACGTGAAGCCGAGCTTTCCAGTTGACCCTTAATAATCTGTTGATGTATTCTGTGCAGTGAAACATGAGAAGAAATGGTAGCAATCCTCACATGTTGAGACCAGTGAGCCTCCTGTTTCCTTCTCTACTACCTCTTCAAGGAATGATAATAATGACATATATGAGAAGTTGTAACTACGGTATTTTAATAATTTGTATCTCCAAGTTACTATACACTCAAGCATGTGGCCTAATTGGCCATGGACTTTATTTATGTAAGAGATATACCACTTAATAAAACATTCAGCTCATCAGGTACAGAAGCTAAACTTGAATATATCTAAAAAAAAACCAGGGTATCCCAAAAGTCACCCCTAAAATCTCCATACATAGGGAAAAAGGGAAAATGTGGCTAAATGCATCCTTATTTATAAATATTTATGACATAATTTTAAAAAATATTTACCAAATATTCTGTACATATTGGCCACCTCTTTGTAACATTGTGTCATGAATATTGTATAAATAAAAATACATTTCAATATAATTTCCCTTTTTCCCTATGTGTGTTGACTTTAGGGGAAACTTTTGGGACACCCTATATAAACCTGATAATGATAAAATAAAAAAATGATAAATTAATTATAACAGTTATGCCAAGAATCTCCTTAAAAACTACAATACACATTACTGAAAAAAATTCAACTTTTGGATGGGACAACCATTAAGTTTGATTTAATGTATCTATATAGAATCTTACTATTAAATTTAGAGAACCCGTATTCTTTATAAGCATGCAGAAAACACATAGGAAACTTGAGCGTATATGTGACAAAAAAGCAAGCCTCAGTAACATCAGATATCAGTATCATATAGACTTTTCCAGAGTTTGGTACAGAGAGGAAACATTACTCTATCTGGTTTATGATCTGGGTTATCCTAAAACCTTACAAATAGGCAAGGATGATATATGAAAACTAAAAATTAGAGCACTTTAACTTATTTGTAAACTCCTTAGCAAAATATAAAAACAATTCTAGGAGTTTATAGAAATCAAGATCAAGAATCATGACTGAGCCAGATATCATCCAGGAATATGAAAAAGATTATTTTTTAAAATCCATAAATACTAACCACCATATTAACAGATAAGAAAAAAAAATGTGATATCTCCAAAGGTCCAGAGAATATTTGATAAGTTTTAGCATTAATTCATCATAAAAATGCTTAGTAATTGAGGAAGAAAAGAATCTCCTTAACCTGTGAAATCATCTACTGATACTCTACACACAAAAAAATCTGTCTACTGTTTAAATCTTTCTCATTTAGTCAAGAAACAATCAAAATTGCCCGCTGTCACCATACCTACTTCATATTTTACTAAAGGCATCAGCCAATAATAGTAACATATCTTAAGCAAACAAAAGATATATAGTTAGTCAAGGAAAAAAAGACGACTGTCAAAACTTTTATTATCACATGTGATTGAATTATTTTCATAAAATATAAAATATCAGTTGTGGAACTTTATTAGAATTAATACATATGGCAAAGAGGTTAGATATAAGATCAAAATACAAAAATAAGTTGCATTTATACTTAATAGCAGTAGTGACCATCCTTCCACTCTTAGCCAAATCTTGGTGCTACCTAGTATTTGTTGATGAAAATTGATCTATCTTATAATTCTATACTAGGTTTCCCATTGTTTCTCTGACTTTCACATCATGACATATAGTAAGCTTTAACACCTAATAGGAAGAATTTGTCACGTGGGTTTGAAGTCTTTGATTTTTTTTTTTCACCTTTATGAATTGTACTGGCTGTTGACCACCAGACACCTGACTGCAAATACCTTTTCTTGTATTCCCATATTTCTAGACAATGATTTTTGTAAGACAATAAATTTATTCATTACAGACATAAAAAGTATATGTGTATGTATATATATATATATATATATGAGAGTGTTTGTGTGTGTACACAAATGTGTGTATACATATATACATATTTGTTTAGTAATCTGGAAAATGAGCAAGGCTGTTTTTGACCAGAGGGAACCCACCCAGAATAACCTATCCTATATATTCTTACAGGTTGATAAAGCAATCTGAAGTCCGTAAAAGGCTTTTGTAAACAATCTGTAGATATTTTATCTAGCAAGTAAAAATATGCAATTATCCCCAAGGAAGCTATTTTTTAAATAGACTGGATTAAAATAGTGATTCTGCATATGTGTAACAGTCATTTGATTCATTCTTCTGGTAACAGAGCCTACTTAAAACAGATGGAAAACTCTTATAGCTTATTTCTCTCTCTCTCTCTCTCTCTCTCTCTCTCTCTCTCTGTCTTTTTATTGTTGGGGATTCATTGAGGATACAAAGAACCAGGCTCTTATGGCTTATTTCTATTGCAATACTGAATTGACTCATAAAACTATTCATTCACATTTCTTTCTTTCTACCATGTGCATGAGAGACTATTCAGATCAGGTATAGAAGTCAGTTCAATGTGAATCAGGTTTGAAATGCTCTTTTAATCTCAAGACATATACAATAAGATTTCTGCAGTGGTTTGTCAATATTAAGCAGTTTCACGGTGGTAGAATGAGAAATAACATTAACAATTGGCAATTGTTTTAAAAACCTTGCTATAACACTTGTTTATAAAAATATAACTGAACAATTTATCTTTCAAACCAATTTCTGTCTGTAAACTTATAAATATTCTTCTCAAAAAAGTATATAATTTATATTTTAATTCAACTTCATTCACAACTTTAGGCAGATGTAGGAAGATAAACTGATAATGTGGAAACAATAATATACACTCAGAATCAAACTCCTGAGATTTGTAAATTACTTTCCTACATTATCCCACCCTTACCCCATCTCTTACCATTCACAAGGTTTGAACTCCAGTCAGAACTTTTTGTCATATGTTAGGAGCTCAGCGAGTTTGGTTTGCTTGCTTCATTTACCTGCTTATTTTTGGTCTCCATTTATCATTATTTTTAACAATTGTCAGCATTAAATGTGATTTGCCACATCAGCCAACTTACACAGCAAATGCAAATCCTTTTGAATTTCACTTGCAATTTCTGGATTTTCCCAGTCCTTGCAGTTTTGCTATTTCAGCACTATTTGATTTCTTTTTCCCATTAGGGGCAGTGATTTTTATTGTTTTCAAGGCAAGAGAGACTAAAGCAGGCATGTTCAATTAAACAGGGTCCTTTAGAACTTTGTGTGTATAAAAACTAGAGCCCTCATAATATATCGATAACCACAATCTAGATTACTAATTAGACTTTAATATCCTGTGACAGGTAATACAACAAAACTGCATGTTTTAATCTCCTTTGGGGAAGGAAGCAGAAGAGAGTGGTTTTTAGCTTTTCGTTTACTATTATATTATTTTATTCTGAAAATTATAATTAAGAGCCCATTTCTTTGTGCATATTCAAACATTAGATCATTATTTAGAAATTCAGCTCTCTGGACAGTATTTAATTTTTTAACACCATTTTAGATTTTAAATAGGATTCAGAAGAGCTAATATTTTAAAAATTCTTTGAGCACAAAAATCCAATTGTTTCATCTCTTTTGTCATAGATCCCAGCTTTCTGTGTTCATATAGACACATTTCCAAAGTTGGATGAAATGCAAAACCACCCAGATATATATTTCCTTTTGCCCTCCATCTAAATCTAGCAAACACACTGAATTAAAAGTAGAGTAGAATATTCTGACTAAATCTGGTGATGTAAAGGTCATAAGGTATCTTAATTCAAATACTTAATAAAACTAATGTCAATTAGAAAAAGTAGCAAAATAAATTCATTGGCAGTAATTTAATCATATACAACTGAACCATGAATCCCAAAGGGTTAATCAGTAAAAAGCACCCAACTGAGTTGACATGATTCAAGTTTAGACCCTTTCCCCTATGCTACCTGCTGTCTTCCCTATCCCCACCTTCAGAGCTCAAAGGTATTACTAGGAAAGCACAAGCTTCTCGTGGAGTGACCATCACTGGTCAATGCAGCCATGTGAAGTCTGGGAAAGAGGGCGGGAATTAGTGCTCTAGCTGGCTCATACAGATCATGGTTCATCCCAGGTGCCTCATCTCCACAACCAAACTGGGACTCTTTCAGATATGTGACTCTCTGTCTATCACAGTTATTTTCTCCTAATTATAGAAAAAGACTAAGGTGGTGGTTCTTTTATCTCTTCCCTCTACATATTAGAAAAAAGAGGAATGGTTGATGTGGAGAGATGGCTAAAGCTGAGGAAATAGACAATGAAGATTCTGTTAAAGTTCTGTTGTTTTAAGCTAACTAGGTTTGTAATAATGTGTTATAGCAGTCACAAGACCCTGACACTATCATCTGTAATACTGGCAATCTTCATTTCACAGCTCCTTCCTGAATTTAGTTGGGTTAGGGAAAATCTCTTCTTCAACCTGGAATCCTCTTACCATTTTATTTCCTTTATGAAGTTCCTGGAAAAATTAGCTGGTTTGTGAAGTCATTTCCCCAAGCTGCAGTCTTTCTGCCACTACGTTTTCTCTCCATCGTTTGAAATTGCCTTCAGTGAACAGGCTAAATGATGGCCTAATAGCAAATCCCAGAGAACATTGGATTTTTTATATTTATCTTGAATTTGTGAATTTGCCAACTTTTCTTTACCATGGTGATTTTATAGACAAGTCATATACATTTTTGTTCTAACTCTAGCAAATATTAAGGTTTTTCAGGGGCCTTTTTATCCTGCTCAAACTTAAATGTTATTTATTATAGGTTTTTATATTTGGTCTATTTCACTTACCTTGGAGTTTACCTGAACTTTTTCCTACACACCCACAAAAGCAATCTGAAATGAGTCAACAATTCTGACCGAGACACATATTAAAAAACTGATATATCAGTAAAGAAGCATAAATTCATTTATTATCTTTTTATTGCATTATTTCCCATCTTTCATCACAAAAATGTTGCTTTAATACTACTGAGAACATGCCGCTACTGTAGGAAATCATGCTTATAATAATAAAGAATTTACAAAGTAAAGAATACTTTTCAAAAGACAAATGCTTTCTTAATTAAGCAAATAAACATAAGGCTAACAAGATGCTTAATTCTGGAAAATAAAGCCTAATTCTGGTGAATAGAATATCAATTCTGGTGAATAAGGCCTTATCATTTATTCAAAATGGCACTTCAAAGTCACTCATGAAATGTTCATGACACCTAAAAATGTCATTTGTGCCTGTATGTTTACTCTTATTTCACAAATGAAAAATTTGACATTACGTGAAATTGAAAGAATTAAAATCCATGGCATGCTTTAATGATCTACATCTTTCCATGACATATGAAAAATGTACTTGGAGTGAAATAATTTCCCTCAAGTGCTATTATAATACAGTTTTTGTGCCTAAGATTGTACAATTGGTAATGGCTTTAGGTACATCAGTACTGGGGTTCCTTATGCTTACAAGGATATGAGGAAATTTCTTTATTTCCTATCCTATCCCCAAATATCTTTCCTAAAACCCAGATTTCCCACTTGGAGTTTTCTTATTCTAGGTGAAGTTTTTGGTCATATGTTAAATTCAATAAGCTATAATAGAAAGTAGCATATTGAATGCTAGTGCATCAAAGAGCCTTTACAACTTCACAAAACACCATTTCTGAATAAAGAAATATGTATAATACATGGGTCCTAAATGCATTGAGAGTGTCTGTGGAAGGAAGAAGTAATGGAAGGGATCTCTTGGTAATGACTGGCCAGCACGAAGGGGAAAAAACACAGATTGTGAAGAATGCTGATGGTAAACACAATCTTCATCTCTTTTAGAATGAATGAATGAAAGTATTATAACTACAGACTATCCTGTCCAAAGCTGATGAACATCTTTATATAGCATGCCAATTAACCGAAGTTCAACTCAACTGACAAAATACATAACATGCCCCTTAAACTATGGACTAAACAAAATAAAGTTAGCTTTACAGTGTCAAGTCAGAATCAAAGTAAAATCACTTGTGTTAAAGACCCGGAGAAACAGAGAAGAAGCAAGCCACAGAGGGAGGGTTGTCATACACCAATGCTTCATAATAACAACTATCATAAAAGAGTGTAAATACCATAAGCTTGCACAATCGTATCAGAAATTCTGATTCTCCAGTCATATCAGAAATTCTGAGGAAGGGAGGAAAAATAATCTACAGGGATTGATTTATAACATGTAATAAAATTTCATATGAAAAAAAGTTGAGTAAAGCTGACACTGAGGATATATTTGACAGCCTTAAAAATTAAGGCACTATATGAGCTGGGTAATAACTAGTGAGGATGTATGTATAAAATAATTATGTTAAGCAATGCGATGTTGATGATATTGGCTTTTTAGCTACTTCTGAGAAGTCTTTTGTTGATATGCTTTTCAATGAAAGTGAAATGCATTGTACTTCTCCAGTAAAAGGATCTATATCAAGTTTCTAATATTGCAGTGGATTTTTATTGTTATTAATGGTCTGAACAAGAATAGAGTTCATTTGAACTTCCATTTGCTACGGAGTGAGATGGCCAATCTATTTAAAACTATATTATGATTGAGTGGACATAGCTGAGAGAACTGGTTAGGAACTACTTCAACATAGAAAATGAAGAACTCATTAGCTTAATTTTCTGCTAACAAGTCTTTTGAGCCCTTTTAACCAGCACTAAGTGGTCATGGTGAAGGCAAAAGTTAATAGTGGAAGGGGTGAGAATGCTGACCTGACTCTCTCAAGCAGCTAACAAGGTTATTCTGCCATAGAATTGGAGCCACAGCTTATTGGAGCTTGAAAAGAAAGGTATAATTTTTAACATTAGCAACTGAAAATGGAAGCATCTCCTTAGTGTTTCTGAAAACTGACTTATCTTGCAGTGATCTTAGTACCTGAGTCTTTTGATTGATTCTCTATTTTGTAAAGATTGCACACGGCTAATTCAGCATCACGTTAAAACATAAACTGCAGCAAATACCATTAATTCTACTTTTAAAACCCCAAGTTTATTTTGCATTTTCCATACAAATAAGATAAACATATTGTGTTATGATTTTTGATTATTCTTTAACAATTTAAAGAATTATTAATGATTTATTGCTTCTTTTTCTTTCTTCCCTCTTCTTTGCCTCTTAGAAAAGTCTAAAAATATATCTGGAAACATGACTCAAATTTAAACTATATGGTCTCTTAGGTTAAAATTTCTTGCTTGACTAGAACCCATGCTATCATATTTGTTAACCTTGAAAATAATTTAGTATAGACATAGATTAAGATGAGTTGTTCATCTGATTCATATGTTCTGTACTGGTCCTAAATTGTGAATACAGTTTGCTTAACTCATTAGGAGTACTTCAAAAAGAGTGATTTTTTTTCTTACAAGATTACAAAAGTAAAGGAGGGCTGAAGTAAAGTAAGTCTCAAAGAATTTTCCCTAGAAAGTGGACATTAGTGTTTACCTAAGGAAAATTTTTTAAAAAGAAACATTCTCGGGGCGAAGAAAAGATGGCTGACTAAAGCCAGCTTTCCACAGAGTCTCCCATCCAGAAGGAGAGTAAAGGACAGAAATTTAGCAAGTAACTTCGTGGATTAGACCTGCGCCAAGACAGAAAGTTGAAGAATGCACATCAACCCCACTGAGGCGAGCTGTGACCCCAAGGATCCAAACAAAAGGTACAAAATCCATCACCAAGCGGACAGGAGTCCTCTCTCCCATGAGAATGGCTTGGAGTGCCCCACAAACAAACGAGCAGAGTTCAAAGGTCCTCCCACTACATTCCACTGGAGAGACACTCTAAAAACTAGACCTACCTCCTCTACTAGAGTGCCACAGCATTCTCCTGCCAGGCATAGAACTGTATAAAACTGTATATATTCTCTGCCTGCAACTCTGAGCTCCCAGCATTCCCCTCCACTCTCACTCTGAGGTCTGGAGGCCTGTCCCCTAGGAGTCCAGATTCTCGGGTGATTTCTCTAGGTGTATGGACAGGGCCTAGACTGTAGCTGGTCAGTGCTGATTCTGCGGCACAGGAGTGAGGAGAGGATGGTTGGCTGAGAGGGAACCACAGCAGAGTGGTGGTGCCCCGAGGCACAGAGCAGCACCTGTTTTTGGCAACAATAGAGTTCACCCCCAGATATTCCAAAGCCACACCCCCGTCTTCCTGGGCAAGCAGAGGAGGCTGAGCATCTTCTTAGGTGGCAACCACCACAGAACAGATCTGGGATGGAAATGCAGGCCCCGTGAGTAAAGGGTTTGCCTGAGGTGGTACCAGCCTGGGTGGAGCGCGGGGACTAGAAACGCATGCACAGAACCAGGAAGTTCCCAGGGCAGGGCTGACCCATAGGAATGCTTAACTGAGCCTAACACGCACCCGGCCCTCAGGGAATCGTTAACCTATAGAAAAAGGAAGACAGGAGGCTAGAACTGACAGGTAACTGAATACAAACCTGCAGGAGCAAAGACAGGGCCTGAGGTGCAGGCTCCGGGAACTCAAAACAGCTTCTCTTCTGCAGGGGAATTTAGCAGGGACAGAAACAAATTCCCACAAAGTTATTCTATTCTGTCAGTAACATCAATCAGGGGTGAGGCTAGAACTGAGTGAACAACCCCCAGCCTCCATCAAGCGCCTAAGGTTGTCAGGCCTCACCTCCCCCTGCTGGATAGAGGCAGAGAGCAGTGGCCTATCTGAGCAGATATAGATTTCCTTATGATTCAGGCAGGTGCAAACCCCTGGAGTATCTGCTCACTGGAGGCAACTGGGTCACAGCCCTGTGGGGCTATCAGTTTCTGGGTGTAACAGAGGTGCAAGGTGGGGAAGGAGGAATCAACTGTCCCAGAATAATCTATTTGCTGGGTGGGTCCTCCTGACTTCTCAGAGCATCAGAGCAAGGCATATTTGAGTTGTCACCAGACCCCTTCAGTCCAGTTGCCAGAGACCTTTTAAACTCTCCCACCTCAGACAGGTGCTGACTAAGGCAATTGATTTGGATCTTTTGAATTGAGCCAATCACCTGAGGACTATTCAAGTGGTGCCCTGGACGTGTGGTTGTAGGAAGGTTTGATTTTTCTTTTCCAATTTTTGCCTGTGGGGGGTGGGGTGTCTTAATTGCTGGTATTTCTCCATAGCTGAGACTTCAACCCAGAGTAACTGTTTCACCAGTGTCAGACAGAGACCAGCTGAAAACAAGACAGAGACACTTAGCCCCACCACACCAAACAGGTCCTCAGTTTCTCAGACCGTACCACTGTACAGGTTCTCGACAAAGCTACAGGGGAAAAGTCAAATGGTTTAAAAGAATCATGGGGCAGAATCAGCAGAAAAACTCTGGTAACATGAATAACCAGAATACATCAACCCCCCAAAGAAAGATATGGCAGATGTATCTGAAGATCCTATTCATAAACAGTTGGCTGAGATGTCAGAAATCAAATTCAGAATTTGGATTGAAAACAAGATTAATAGAATGGAGGAAAATTTGGAATTAGAAATTTGAGGAGCAATTCAAAAGTCAGAATTAGAAATTCGAGGAGAAATTCAAAAGTTGCCTCAAGAATTTAACAAATTTAAAGACAAAACCACCAAAGATTTTGATGCACTGAAGCAAGAATTTGCAGTCCTCAAAGATCTGAAAAATACAGTAGAATCCCTCAGTAACACAGTGGAGCAAGCAGAAGAAGGGATTTCTGACATTGAAAACAAAGCTTTTGAACTCTCCAAAACTCTCAAAGAGGAAGGGAAATGGAGAGCAAAAATGAATCATTCTCTCAGAGAGCTCTGGGATAATTTGTAGAAGGCTAATATCTGCCTCATTGGAATCCCTGAAAGTGATGAAGTGGCCTATGCAAGGCACAGAGGCCAATCTCCATGAAATTATGAAAGAGAATTTTCCAGACATGCCAAGAGATTCTGAAATTCAGATAGCAGACAGTTTCAGAACCCCAGCATGACTCAATCTGAATAAGACATCCCCCAGGCATATCATAATTAACTTCACTAAAGTTAATATGAAGGAGA
>CAUYPK010036008.1:0-11455 GCA_963574355.1 Loris lydekkerianus | reverse complement strand
GGGGGGTGGGTCTTTGTATACTCATGACAAAAAAAAAACACACCTAAAAAAAAAAAAAAAATTGAAAAACCCCCCCCCCGCCCAAAAACATCAAAAAAAAAAAAAAAAAAAAAAAAAACTATAATCTAAAAATCAGGTGTGGTGGCTCATACCTGTAATCGTAGCACTTTGGCTTGAGACCAGGAGTTCAAAACCTCCTTCGCTAGGGAACATAGTGAGACCCCTATGAAAGAAATTCCCACAAAAAGAAATTCTAGGTATGATAGCACACCTGTAGTCTCAGCTATTGGGGAGTGAAAGCAGGAGGAATGCTTGAGCTCAGGAGTTCAAGGTTGCAGTGAGCTGTGATGATGCCACTACACTACATCCTGGGAGACACAGTGAGACCTGGTCTCTAAAAAGAACTCAAAAAACCAGAAAACCTGTAATCTATTGAAGAGAAGAGCCATGTGTATTTTCAATAGTGGATGAAAGGCTCAGAAAGTCACATATACAGCTGAAAGATTTTTTTTTAGTGTCCCCATGAGTCAAGAAGGTCCACACCTGGACATGATTCAAACATGAGTTAAATGCCTTTGGTGAAATTGTTTGAATTCTGGCCTAATTTTTTTCCCTATAAATTGTTCAAATTCCCAAATTTCCGACATGACAGAAGCCACAGCATTCTGTTTCCACTGCTAAGGGGCCCAAGGCTGTCAGCCAGGTGCTTGGGTGGGGAGGGACAGAAGGCACCAGAAGCTGAAAGGTATGGGGAAAACTATCCCCTACCTCCTGGCTAGGAGCTAATTAAAGGAAACAAATTTTTGTAAAATATCACAAGTACTCACCCTCCAGGAAGAGCAGACCCTACTTGTTGAGAGGAAACCTCTTGGCCACCCATCACCATGTCTTGGAGTTTTAAGAACAGGTACCAAAGCCATTGTGACGCCCTTTCTAGCCCACTTCCCCTGCCCAAGCCCTATATTCCAGATACTCTGGTTACTCATCATTCCTCAGATACACCCACCCAGGTTGGCCTGCCACCTGGAAATCCCTTCCCTCCACCCCTCCTTCAGGGTCATCCCACTCTGCCTGCTCAATCTCACCCAGCTTTCAGGTCTTCCATCAAACACTTTCTCATCCTTAATGCCTTTGATGAATCACCATTCAGAAGGCTCAGCTCCTCCTTTGACCTCTCCCAGTGGCGGGTTTGTCTCTTCCTCCCAGCCTTCACCACATCAATTCAGTGAAGATCTACCGCGTCCCACAGACCAGCTCCGTGCTAGGCTCCAGAACTGCAATGGCAGACAGCAGAGGTGGAGGCATGTGTGTGCACACAACGGTGGGAACGGTGATAGACGCTGATCAAGTATTTGCACAATCAGTATACACATGCACGGGATGATAAATGCCATAGAGGAACAGAGGACAAAAGAATTGTGATGTGCACTTTAGAGGGAAAAGAAGAGGG
Organism: Loris lydekkerianus; assembly: GCA_963574355.1. Lineage (NCBI taxonomy): Eukaryota > Metazoa > Chordata > Mammalia > Primates > Lorisidae > Loris > Loris lydekkerianus. The sequence goes on along the minus strand of CAUYPK010036008.1, from coordinate 10,005 downwards.
GGCCCAATAGGGGAGGTTCCAGAGGAATTGAGCATTTAAACTGAGACTTAATGGGTCAGTAGAGTTGTCAATTATTCGAGTGGTTGGTCAAGAGCCTCCCATGAAAATCAGGACATACAAAGAGCCCACAAGGCCAGAGGGGGACAGGGTGTCTGAAGAACTGCCAGGAGGAAGCACAGAAAGTAAAGTGACAGGCAGTGAGAGAGGAGTTGGGGTTCCGGTCATGTGGAGCTAACAGGCCATAGTTACCATGTTGAATTTCTCCCCAAGCATATGGAAATCTTTAAAGGCTTTTAAGTAAGTAAGTAATATAGTCTGATACGTCATTTTAAAAATGTTTCTGGCTACTATCTAGAAAGTGAAGCAAGAATAAAAGTCTACGAAGGGGAGATTAAACAGTCTTCGTGTGAGAAACAGTGACAGCAGCAGGAGAGGAGGAAGAGGAGATAGCCTCCATCTGTGTTGGAAGCCTGGGTATTTTCTGCCTGTGGACACCGAGGGAGAGCTAGGTGTTAAAGATGACTCCCAGCTTAATGGCTTGAACATCTGGGTGGATTGGAAAATCCATGCAGGAGAAATAGCAGATCTAGGTGGAAATGTTGGAGGAGGTGCAATTTTAGACATTAAATTGCAAGTACAGAGGTCAAGTTTGCATTTGGGAATGTATAGAGATCTAGAGTTCAGAGAGAAGTCAGGGCCAGAGACACACAGCTGGAAAGACTTCATCAATAGATGTTTAAATCTTGTAAACGAATGAGATTTGCAAGAGGGAAGGGGAGGAGGGAGGGGAGGGCCGGGGAGGAGAACACTGATGCCTTGGAGAACACTGGTGCCTTAGAGAACCAAATTATATTGGAATTATCTGAGAGAGACACCAACATCAGTGACACTGACATCTATTGACAGTGTGTTCTCCCAGGGTCCTTGGTACATGACTGGAGAGTTCCATTTGCTATTTCACATCCTACTGAAAATGATCCAGCAAAGTAGGTAATATTACCCTCATTTTAATACATGAAGGTGCCCACCCACACTTGCCCAAGATCACATAACTGGCTAATGGCAGAGCAGAGGTGTGGACTTAGCTTAGCCTAGCTCCAACCCTGTGCATCGCCCTCGGGGCCCATTGGGAGCATGTCTGTTGCCTGTTACAGAACTTGGTTCCCTGGGACAAAATCTATCCCCTCCCCCAGCATGGACAGCAGACACCTTGGCTTGTCACAAGAGCTGAAGTGCTTTAGCTCCCCCAGGGCCTTGTCCTCAGTAAGCCCACAATCCAGGAGAAGAACTCTGACACACGTGCATGAACGCTCAGGTGGTAAGAATGACAAGTGCACAGCACGGTCCACATTTCTTAGAGAGCATCAGCTGCCCTCTCTCCTGTGCTCTGAGGGCACGTTTTTAATCTGTTATGGTTCCATGCATTGCACTGTACTGTTGCGCTACACTTTTCAGTTGTGAGGCCCTCCAGAGCGGTGATTGTGCTATGATTTTACATCCTATTTCTCAAATCTTGTGATGCAGACATCATCACCCTCGTGTCTCTTGCCCTGGGTTATTGCCACTTCCTCCTAACAGTTTCCTGCCTCAAACCTCTGCCCGATTTTATCCATCCTTCACAGTGTAGCCAGAGCGATCGGAAACCACAAAGCTTGCGTCAATCCCTCGCTTAAAACCCTCAATGGCAAACCATGGCCCTCAGAATGAAGCCAAGCTTCTCAGCCCAGAATTCTATTCCCGCCAATGATATCCTGCACATTTTATGCTTTGGGAACATGCTTTGCTCTAGCTATACACGCTGCGTGCTTTCTCTTCCTCATGCCACACTCAGCTGCTCCTCAGCTCTGGGCCCCGTTCTTCTTGGCCCTCCAGAAAATGTGGTGTCCCCACCGTGGTGGGCCACCTTCTTCTCTTCCCTCACAGACCTCCCCTCCTGTGCCTCTGACGTGCAGCCTGTGCTCATCAATCATCATGCTAAGCATCTCCTTGTGTGCTAGTTTTCACCACTACAGTGAGTTTCCTGGAGACAACCAAGGTGACTTCTTCATCTCCATATCTCCAGCATCTATCGCAGTGTCTGGAAAATAACAATTGCTCAGTAAGTACTTGTTAAACAGATGAGTGAGCAAGTGAATGATTCATTATAAAACCCTAGAATGTATTAAACGCCAAATGAGTCGTGCAGACAATTAATTGTAAGAGAAAGGAGGAAGCGGTCACTTCCGGCTGAGGTAGCCCCAGAAAGTTTCCCAGATAAGAAGAAATTTATGCCAGGCCTTGCAGGATGAGATAACGCCTGTGAAAGTGCTGGCACCAGGCCTGGAGTTGGCGCTGAATAAGGGTGAGGTGACTCCGATTTGGCTGGGTGGGAAGAAGTGGGGAGAACATTTCATAAAGGCAGGTGTGGGGGCAAAGGCTCTGAGGTGGAAAAACACAAGGCAAGTTCAAAAAACAATCCAGAGGCAAGATGGAGTGGAGCAAGGGATTAACAGTGGGAAAACAAGTAGGGGGCAATTTCAGTGGGTGGCACGAAGGGTTGTGGGCATGGCATGGTCTTTTGCCAAAAGCCATCAATATCCAAGGACCACAATGTTGCCTGCACCTGTCTTTTCCATGGAGGAGGTATGAATTTGTGCTTAATTAAGAGAACCTCTGAACAAAATACTCAAACACTGCCTTCCAGGGTCGTGGGACAGGGGCAGAATGGGATTACATAATTACATAATTATCTAGTGTTTCTGTTCTGCAAACAATAGGCCCACTAGCCTCAACCGGTGATCATTTTTCTCTGCGTCTCTAGTTTTGCCTGAGTTAGAGAGCAGCTGAATTGGCCTAGGAAAAATTTACTTTGAGCAGGAAATGCTTCAGGGAGGAGAGTGGGAAATCCTAAAATCATTCCAGGAGAGGAAATAGTGCTGGTCACTTGGCTTCTGCTCTCTGCTCTTGGGAACAGCCAAACTGTAAGGTGCTTGACAGCACAGGTTAGGGCAGCCCAGGTGTGCTGGCCAGCACAGGCTGTTTGGAGCCAGCACTGGTATCACACCCTGTCTGGAGAAGGAAAGCAGGCAAGGTATCTGGGCAACACAGGGGAGGGTTCTGTCCCTCCCACCACATCCTGTGTCCAGCTCACAGGAGGCAGCACACCGCAGCAAAAGAGCCTGGAATGGGAGTTCGGAGGCCAAGTCCTCAGGGTTCATCTCCCCTGTTTACTGGCTTCCGGGCCTTGACAAGCCCCTGGCACTCAAAGACCTGGTCTTCTTGTTCTTCTTCTACTGTTTTTTGTTTGTTTGTTTGTTTTTGGAGGGGGTGGGGCTGAGTTCTTGGGGGAGGGGTGTTTGTTTGTTTGTTTTGAGACAGAATTTCATTCTGTTTCCCTGATGTGCCATGGTATCATCATAGCTCACGGCAACCTCAAACCATTGGGCTCAAGCAATCCTCTTACCTCAGCCTCCTGAATAGTTGGGACTACAGGTACCTGCCACAGTGCCTGGCTAGTTTTTCTATTTTTAGTAGTGATGGGGTCTCGCTTGCTCAGACCGACCTCCAACTCCTGAGCTCAAGCACTCTGCCCCCCTCAGCCTCCCAGAGTGCTAAGATTACAGGCGTGAGCCACCCCACCCAGCTTCTCTTCTACTGTTTTGATGGGGAGGTGGGTTAAGGATCCTTCCAGATCGCAAGTTCTTTGCTTGTCCCTTGATTTGGCTCTGGCCTGGTTATCCAGCCTTAGACTCCTGTACTGCATGTCACCTGTCCTTTGCTCTAGCCACAGTAGACCCTTCCCACACCTGCCCTGGATGCTTGTTCCCTTCCTCCTTTGCTTGCATGATGCACCCTCCCTCCCCATCTCTCAGTTCCATTTATTGAAATTACATTTCCTTCACAAGTAACTCGGTTACTGAGTTGGGAGGAAAGCTTCCCCTTAAATTCATATGCATATGGGAGCTACCATAGATTGCTGAACAGCCGGGGATAAAGGTTGACATACCAACTTAAAGGGGCAAAGGGAGCGGTGTGAAAACAAATGTTCTTCTAGGGGAAACAAATGGAAGGTATGACGGTTTGAGAGAATGTTTATTTACGCAATTTCTTATCCTGGTGCAGATGGTCCGTCTCCTTGTTGGCTTTGACTTTTCCCAGAGGGGGGATTTGTGGCGGCTCTGCCTTTGGTCAGATAAGGGAAGTTCAGAAAAGGCATCTTTCTGTGACTTCTCTGTGTCAAATGTCTTCAGCTGAAAGTGGTCTTCAGGGTGTGGTGGCTCACGCCTGTAATCCTAGCACTTTGAGAGGCTGAGGTGGGTGGATTTCTTGAGCTCAGGGGTTCAAGACCAGCCTGAGCAAGAGCGAGACCCCATCTCTACTAAAAATAGAAAAACTGAGGCAAGAGGAGCGCTTGAGCCCAGGAGCTTGAGTTGCTGTGAGCTATGATGCCACAGCACTCTACTCGGGGCACCAGAATGAGATTCTGTTTTAAAAAAAGAAAGAAAGAAAGACAGTGGTCCTTATACCATTTTACTGGGGTGTCAGTCCCATCAGCCACCCCCTCCTGAGACTGTCTCACTCTCCATTCTAGAGAGAAACCTCAGAAAGTTTCCCCAGGCTCTATATGCCTCGGTTTACTCTTCCGTGAAATAGGGAAGAAGGTTCTTATTGTAGTAAAGTTGCCTGAGCTAATGCACGTCAGGCATTTGGAATAGTGCCTGGCTCTCATGAGTGCTGGCTGCTGTTGTTATTACCTCTCCCCATGCCCCATTTTCTACCAGGGATGTGTGAAGAATAAGAAAACTATGGCTGGAGATTTAGCAGTTATCGGAAAGGCAAAGTGCTTTGAAAACAGACATCTCTTCCTAAACTTTCTTTTGTTCCTCCCTTTCGTTTATTCCTCAATGGTCTTAAACTTCCCATGGCTATAAGGATTACTGTCCACAGTTGTAAACGTGTAACAGTGTCTTCTCTGTTCACAGGCATTAAATGATATTGAAGGACAGTTTTGACCATATGCGATTTTTGCTTTGTATACTGGCCTAGTTTAGAACCTAAAGTACATTGACTGTACTTTGTGGGTTTGATTTGAACTACTCAAGACTTTCTCCCTGGAACGATGCCCCGAGGGAGAGTAGCAAAAGGCCTGCACCAGGGGGGTTGGGTTCCTCTTGGTTTCTTGCTCTGTCTTTACTTTCAACGGTGGTCCACAGTGCCAGGGCCGAAGTGTTCAGAGCTCTTAGAAAAGCTCCAAGTCTCAGCCTTACAGGGCTGTGTATTTCAGGCTGAATTATTCACCAGTTAGCAACTGTATTTCAATAGGCCCTGAGCCATTCACTATTGTGGGGGAATGTAAATGAGGAGCTCTGAGCTCACAGGGGGCAAATGCTTCCTGCAGTGGGCGCCAGGCAAGGAGGCCACAGAGATGCAAACGGCTAGCTTGAGACAAAGGGAAGCCAACTGTTGTGCCAGGATGGCACCTGAAAGCTGGGCAGTGGGATCACAGTGGGGAAAACAGCCCAGGGAACCCTTTATATAGAGTTGGATGGGAATAGGACAGGGAAATCCCATCCTTAAAAATAAAAGCAGAGATGAAAAGACTCATGGGCTTTCCTTTACTACATTTGGGGAGATGTCAGAAAGTCTGGTCCAGTGACAAATAAACAACTCTGTAGAAGTCCAGTATTTGTTTACTTTCCCATATTTGCAACTTTTTTTCTCTCTGCCTGTGCTTCTTTGTTGTTGTTGCAGTGCAGTGGCACCATCATAGCTCAAATAGAGACTCAAGGGATCGTCCTGCCTCAGCCTCCCAAGCAGCTGGAACTACAGGTGCATGCCACCTTGCTCAGGTAATTTTTTAAAATTCTTATTTATTTATTTATTTTGAGACAGAGCCTCAAGCTGTTGCCCTGGGTAGAGTGCCGTTGCATCACAGCTCACAGAAACCTCCAACTCCTGGGCTCAAGCGATTCTCCTGCCTCTGCCTCCCAAGTAGCTGAGACTACAGGCACCCGCCACGACGTCCAGCTATTTTTTGGTTGCAGCCATCATTGTAGTTTGGCAGGCCCAGGCTGGATTCGAACCCGCCAGCTCAGGTGTATGTGGCTGGCGCCTTAGCCGCTTGAGCCACAAGTGCCAAGCCAAAATTCTTATTGTTTTAGAGAGGGGATTTTGCTATGTTGCCTTGGCTGATCTCAAACTTCCAGGCTGAAATGATCTTCATGCCTCAACCTCTGAAGCAGCTGGGATTACAGTCATGAGCCACTGCATTCCTGGCCTGTACTTTTGCTGGGAGTAGTGGTTACATCTGTGAATCTGTCTTTAGGGGGAGCCAGGAGAGATTGCTGGAGTGGCTGCCTCCCTCCTTAGCAGGCTTGAGTGGGGAAGAAAAGGGCCATAATAGGTGATCTAATAGGTGAAAGCAAGCACTGAAAAGTCCGAGTCTGAGGAACGGGGCCTGCTGTAAGCCAGCAGAGAGAGCTGAGCTTGTGGGCCTGGGCGAGAAAATATGCAGTCCTGCGTGAGGTTCCTCCATAACCACTGCAATGTGAAACTTAAAACTAACTGCAGCCCTAGTCCTGGGCTCTGATATTCCATGCTAAAGTTACTGGGCATCCCCTGGGGAGTTAGCCATGAAGGGCAGGAAGCCCGTTGGTTTTATCTGCCTTTCATAGGGTTTTGCATACAGAGGCACAGTTTACTCATTGGTATGTAACAAACTACTCCAAAATTTGGTGGCTTGAAATAGCAATTATTTATTGTTTTTCACAGTTCTGCCTTTTGGGCTGTGTTTGGCTGAATAGTCTGTCGGCTTCACACGGCATCTGCTAGGGTCACTCATAAAGCTGTGTTGCTGGCCTCTTCGGCTATGCTGGAAGGTCCTAGAAGGCCTCGCTCATGTGCCTGGCACTGGGATGCTCCCCTCCATGCCCTTGGTCTTTGTCCCCATTCAGTGGTGTAGCCAAAACAGTCCCACACATGATGACTGGCGTGCAAGAGCAAAAGCAGGAGCCTAAAGGCTACACCCAGAACCGGCCCAGCATCACTTCCGTCACATTCGATTGGTCACAGCAGGTTACACGGCTGACATTGAAGAGAAGGGGAAATGGGCCTTGCTTCTTGAATGGGAGGAAGAATCCTGTTACACAGAGGCGGGGGTGGGGGGGGTGGGGGGGGGAAGAAGTATGGCGACCACTTTGGAGACCAGCACAATGTCCTTGGCCAACTTTTATTGAATGTATTTTCCAGCGTGCGGACTGGGGGTGAGTGTGGCCTCCTCAAGGGAAGAGTTCACATTTCTTCCTTTCACGTGTCACTATATTTTCACTTCATAAAACAGCAGGTTAGGCCAACACTGCCCCAAAGAAACTTAAATCAGTCACAAATGTGAGCCACATACGTAATAATTAATTTTCCAATAGCTACATTCAATAAGTAAAAAGAAAAAAGGTGAATTTAACTTCATATTTTGTTCAACACACTATACCCAGCATAATTTCAACATGTTATCAATTCAAAATTATGAATCAGATTTTTTAAATTTTTGTACTATATTTAAAAATTTGGCATTTAGAGTATATATCTCCATTTGGACTAGGCACATTTTAAATGCTTATTAGCTGCATGTGACTGGTGGCTACCATACTGGGCAGGTTAGGTGGGACAGTCCATTACTTTTCCTTCCCTCTACAGTACGGGCGATAAAGTGAACAGGCAGACACGTGATGCATACTTTTTAATGCAACTGTGAATGTAAACGAGAAAGAATACATAAAACTCTCAACAAGTACCCTGCATGCAATAAGAGCTCATTGAATATTGGTCCCGTTTCATTGTTTGTGGGTATTTCATTGCTAGGAACAGAGACCCACTTAAGTTCACTCTGGTAAGGCTCCGTGTTCTTTGGGCTGGAGGGCATTTACAGTCTGCGTTTTCTTGGTGCTCTTAACCAGGTTTCTCATTTCTCAAAATTTCTCAGCTTTCTACCTCTCTGTGCACCTGCTCTGTTGTCTTCTCCCCCACTGACCTGTGTCCTCTCCTTGCTGATGGTGTACTCTAACTTCTCCAGCCTCTTTTACTATGACATGACCTCTTGATAAACTGTGACCTACTTATGACTGGCTTGGTTCTCCAAGTTTCTCAATTCACATTTCCAACAGAAGTAATCTGGCTTAGTTCAAATATTTTCATGCCAGTTCATGTCCTATATCACCTGAGAATTGGCTGCCTAGGGATCAGCCCAGCCTTAGTCGAAGCTGCTGTGACTAGGGAAGCACCTTCTTATATACTTAATCTGTTCACCTGGAAATGAGGGGCTGTGGGTGGGTGTAGTTTCCCTTAGAGGGGGGTGGCAATGCTGATTGATAGCAAAATACTCTAGTTCACTATCTGTCACTGGGATTTCCCAACTGAGCTCATAGTCTAATCCCACAAAAGGAAGGTTTTCTCCCTCTACCTGATCCTGTCCTTGACCTCCAGCACAGCATCCCCTAAGGTGATGGGAATGTCTCTGATTGAAGGCTATTGGAACACTGGCTGCTGAGGAAGTCTGGTTAGGCACAAGATAGTGCTCAATCCAGGGGAAGAGAATACTTATAGTCACCTTTCTGTCATTCTTGAGGAGCCCATGTTGGCCCAGAATCTTATCGGAACAGATTAATCTAAGTGCTTACTTTGCTAACACTCCCATAAAGCAGTGTTTTGCTAAGTGGAGTTTGTCTTGCATTAGAATCAGTTTGGGGTGCTCAAAAAAAAAATAATAATAAAGGTTAGTAGTACCAACTCAAGACCTATATCAAGATCCTAGGGAATGTGGCTCAGGAATCTGCATGTTTATAAGCTCCAAAGGTAAGCCTGATGTCCCTCTAGAGGTATAATACCTGCCACCCTGGGAACGTCATTTATTTCAGGCTTTACTGCCCCGTCTCCTAGACTTTATGAGAACCCCTTAGGACACTTGATTTGTAGAATCTAGAATTTTTCTAGAACTTTCCAGGCAGTCTGAGATTCATCAAAGTATCCTCAGAGGCAAATTTAAATAAGAATGTAAATTTTGGCCACCATCCATTCTGACCCAAACCCCTAGATCTAAACAGGGAGCACCCAAACTTTGCCCCCGACTTGACATTTCCCATGGGATGGTAGAGGGATTTACCTGGCAGCTCTTGTGCAATAAATCAGCACAAATCCCCAGGCACCACCCTGGAGAGAGGCCCTTCTGGCTGTCTGCCTGAGTCACAGCTCAATGGGATAAGCACAAGAAGCCCCAGGCGGGTAGAAAGCAGTGCGTATGGGGCTGTGCCCTTGCAAAATCACAATGGAGCCAGTGTTTGTGTTAGAGCCAGACAATGACTCTGATTCAAGGGACGGGATGCCAAGGCTGAAGGGTGCTCTGGGTAAGGGGGAGGACCTGGGTCCCTCTCTTGGCTCAGTTTGCCTGGAAATGGTTCCACTTTTGTTTTCAATCCTATTTGTCTTTTTTTCCCATATCTTTAGAAGCATAAATAAATGACCATATATTGCTTCCAGAGTAATCACATCTTTTTCACATTTGACCCAAGAATTTAGACACTGTACTATTCCAGCCTGTCCTTGCTGTATGTGAGTAAGACCCTTGCATTCTCCAGCTTCTGGAGAAAATGAACTAATCGCCTTAATAACGGGTTGGAGCTGCCATCCAGCCCCTTGGGGGCAAGCAGTCAACCCTGAGCTCTTTCGCAAGGCCTCATTGCAGTGTATCCTGGGTTTCCAGATCTAGCCATTGGAGATACTTTTAATTTCTACTCTAGGACAGAAACCACCATTTGATTTGTGGGCAATTAAAGGATTTCAATTAATGTGCTTCATAGAAAGACTTTCTTCTAAGCATCCCTTTTTTTTTTTTTTTTTTTTTTTATTATTATTATTATTATTATTATTTTATTATTATTATAGATAAAAATATGCACCATAGATGTGGCCCAACCCATCGCCCTCCCTCCACCCAAACCTCCCCCCCCCCTTCCCCTTCCTTGGTCCTTTCCTCAT
>CAUYPK010036005.1:0-41181 GCA_963574355.1 Loris lydekkerianus | reverse complement strand
TTCCAGTGAGTACCAGAAAACCTGCTAGACAAATTCTAAAAGAGCTGTAATACTGGGAATAAAGTTTTACAACCCATCTAGTACCATACCCCAATTTTCAGCCTATTGTAATACAGAGACTAATTGGATAGTGTTTATGCTGGTGAAGAACGAAAAAGAACAATAGAAAGGAGCTGTTTCCCTTTCCCTAATTGATTTTACCTTACTTGTTCTTTTTACCACCAGCTTTACTTTTTACCACATAGACAAATAAACATATGAGTCATTTATTCTTAGCTAAGCAGCTAATCATGCATGTGGCCACTCGTGTGTGTGTGTGTGTGTGTGTGTGTGTGTGTGGGTGGGTGTGTGTGTGGGTGTGTGTAGGGGTTATAGTTGTGTGGGTTCCAGATTAATGTTCATCTAATTGTTCATGGAATCTTAAAGATTTTGTCTATTAACATCTTTATTCTTTCTTTTTACAAATATAAGTTGAGAGTTTATTTGGGGTAAGGTTGATACCTGCAGCCTGGGAGCCAGATTCAAATTGCCCTGAACATATGCTCCCTTTACCTTTAATTATTCTTTATTGTAGGATTTTCCAAACTCTGAGCTTGGACTTATTGTTGGATATTGTAATGCTAAGTATGGTCTAGTGAAACCTTTATTTCAGTCATATGTGTGACTGTGTGTGTACCATGTCTTGACGTAAAACATGTAATTCTTCCTGTGAAAAATGAACAACAATAACAATAAAAATTTTGAAAGCCACTGCCTAAATGAACATTAATATAATGTCTCATATTGGAAAGGAGACTATCTAATAGTTGTAGGATGTCATGTGGCTTGACTCCACAGCCTCAGGCTTTGAGGATGTTCAAATTGATGTGGGTGAGAAGGATAATTCTGCCCTATTTCTAAATGAAAGCAGTTATCTACTTTATAGCCTACAACACTGTTAGAAAAATCTCTTAAAAGCATTGGTACTACATCAGCTGTTTGAAATAAACTACAAATACAACAAACACATTATTTTATTTTTATTATTATTTTATTTATTTATTTATTTTTTGCAGTTTTTGGCCAGGGCTGGGTTTGAACCTGCCACCTCTGGCATATGGAGCTGGCGCCCTACTCTGTTGAGCCACAGGCACCACCACATTATTTTATTTTATTTTTTTGAGAAGAGCCTCAAGCTATCCCCCTGGGTAGAGTACTATTATTTTCAGTAGTTCTCCGTTGCTTTTCTTCAGTGGCCTAACAGACTAAAAATGGCCAGAGGGTCTAGAAAGAGTTGGGGTGGAAGAGAAATGAATAAGGAAGCCCAAAGAACATGGTGGGTTCTGCTTTTTGTGCCAGTTTTCTTCTGATGACTTCTCCTTTTACAATGAAATAGGAAGTAAGATCATCTGTAAGAATGAGAATTGGGAGGAGATTTCAAAGGTCTGAGGAAAGAAAATGCATGAAGAGTGGAAAGGTGAACGAACTAAGGAAACAGCCTGGCTGTAGGCAGCACTAGGGATATATATTTAAAGTGGGACCAGTGAGCTTGCTTACATGTTCAGCTGGAGAATGTGGGCAGGTAGTAGTTAGAGTGTTGACTTTAACCAGAGATGAAAGGAAATTCTGTTTAGGGAGGGGGAATAACATAAACAAAGTTTGAGTGCCTGACATTACATGATTTATAAATATGCTTAAAAAATTCTCTTAAGAATCAGAAACAATCCATTTGGCTCCAGCTTCTACCCAAAGAACTGGGAAACAGCTTGGCACTCTGTTCTTGGACGTGAAATGGTATCACACCAAACTGAAATAAGGTGGCTTAAAGGAGGCTGCTTCCCTGATTCTCTGACTCTGGACTGCAGCATCCTAATTACAAGAGTCAATTATGGTGGATCTGATTCAGCTACCTCTGTTTACATGCTACTCTAGCAAGAGGGTCTTTTATAACAACAATGACTGGAATAGCTGAAAAAGTCTGAGTCTCCACTATGGAGTAAGAACTATAAACAATTGACTAGACAGTTGATTTTGGCAAAATTCTAGAAGGTATCAATAAACCATAATTAAAAATAAGTGGTAGGAGTTTTATATTTTTCCTCAATGAGAAGCCAGTTAAGCTAGGGACGTTCTCCTCACCTAGTCTAATGTGATGTCTTCCTTCTTGCATTAGTTAAATCTGTAATCTTTCCTATGTAATCTTCTCTATTTTTATCTCAAGATGTTCAAAGAAAATGTTTACCTTGTTGAAGCTGAGTCTTTAAAACCATGTACAAAAATGCTTATCTTCTACTTAAATGTTGCAATTATTTTTTCTTTCATTCCACAGATCTTTATTATATTATATGACCAGTACCATGCCAAGCCTCAAAGACACAAAGGTAAGCCAGATAGAAATAATCCTTGACCTTATAGAGCTTACTCTCCTATAGACTCTCTTATAGAATCCCAGTGACATGTGGTAGGTGCTTAAAAAATGAAAGATGAAACATAGGTAGGATTGTCAGATAAAATAAAGGATGCTCAGTTAAATTTAACTTTCAGAGAAATAAAGTTTAATGCACTGATTAGTATATTTCCCATACAATCTGGCAACCCTGTGGAAGTTCAGAGCAGGAGCTCTAAACTTAGTTCAAGGGAATGAAAAAAGGCTTCTGGAAGGAAAAGACATTTAAACTGAAACCTAAATTTTACCTTAAGCACCAAGTCCTTATCAGTGGCATTGCTAAGTAGGATTTACTTCTCTCTGCAAAATGCCTTCTGCCCATTGTGGGGGTCTGGCCACTGTCTCTCTCTTCAAGGTGTTCTTCCCATAGAGTGAAGAGGGAAAATGTCTTTTAAACTCTTCTCTCTTTATTTAAAAAGAATAATTTATAAATCACAAATGCTCCTTAACTTAAGTAAGGTTATGTCCCAATAAACCCATCACAAGTTGAAAATATTATAAATCAAAAATGCATTTAATACACATAATCTACAGAACATCATAGCTTAGCCTAACCCACCTGAAACATGATTGGAACACTTACACTAGGGCCAGGCGTTGTCGCTCACGCTTGTAATTCTAGCACTCTGGGAAGCCAAGAAAGGTGAATCACTTGAGTTCAGGAGTTTGAGATCAGCCTGAGCAAGAGCAAGACCCCTGTGTCTACTAACAGTAGAAAAAATAGCTGGGTGAAGAGAGGAGAACACTTTTATACTGTTTGGTGATATTGCAAACTAATACAGCCTCTTTGGAAAGTAGTATGGAGAATCCTCACAGAACTCAAATTAGAGCTTCCATTTGACCCTGCAATCTCACTACTAGTTATCTAGCCAGAAGGAAAAAAAAAATTTTTTTATCATAATGACATCTGCATTATCGCAGCTATGTTTACAATCACCAAAATGCGGAAACAACTTAAATATCCACCAATCCAAATGCAATCAGTGTAACTTGGTTTCTTGTACCCTCAATGAATCCCCAACAATAAAATAAATAAATAAATAAATATCCACCAATCCAGGAATGGATTCACACGCTGTGGTATATGTATGCCATAGAATGCTATTCAGCCATCAAAAAGATGGAGATTTTACATCTTTTGTATTAACCTGGATAGAATTGGAATGCATTCGTCTTAGTAAAGTATCCCAAGAATGGAAGAGCAAGAATCCAATGTACTCAATACTTATGTGAAGCCAATAGGTGGTCTAATACATACTCACATAAGAAGAAAACTCAAATCAATTCAAGAGGAGGGGACAAGAGAGCATGAGGGCAGGGGATTGACTATGCTCCAATTTAATGGGTACAATGTTAGGGTATATGGCATACCTCTTGGGGGTGGGACACAATTATAAGAGGGGCTTTACTGAACAAATGCAAACAATGTAACCTAACTGAGGGTACAACCCTCAATTAACCTGAAATAATTAAAGAAAAATCGCCAGGCATCATGGGGAGTGGGGGTGGTGGTGCCTGCAGTCACAGCTACCCAGGAGACTGAGGCAAGAGGATCTCTTGAGCCCAAGAGTTTGAGGTTGCTGTAAGCTATGATGATGCCATGGGACATTTGGCACTCTACCTAAGGTGACAGAGTGAGATTCTGTCTCAAAAAAGAAAATAATAAAAAAAAAGAACACTTACGTTAGCCTAAAGCTGGGCAAAATTGTCTAACACAAAGCATATTTTATAATAAAGTGTTGAATATCTCATGTAATTTATTTAATACTGTACTGCAAGTAAAAAGCAAAATGGTTGGATAGATACTCAAAGTATAATTTCTACTAAATGTATTTTGCTTTTGTACCATTGTAAAGTCAAAAAATCCTAAATCGGGGACTATCTGTAGAATCTAAGCTAAAAACTCTTTCTTCCCACCAGATAGAAAATGGCTGCCATGTTCTATAACACTATTAAGTATCCTTCCCTGTTATAGTTGCTCATGGTTTTAAGATTTTTCTACTTTATGCCTATACCCATTTAGGCCACACAAGGTATTAACTAGTTTTATAATTTTCAAAATGAATTATTTATATATATTCTCCAAATAGACTTTTAGGATTTACCAAAAAAAGGACTGGTTTTATTTTAATACGCCAGAAATGCTATTCCAGCGTTGTCCCCAGCTGACTCTTTTCTGTCTCTTTCTTCCTGTGTAATCTCTGACCAATACGCAGATGTTTTGGGGGTAAACAACAAACAAACCCTTACTACTTCTCAATAAGTAATATTACAAATATCAGAATATACTCCTAAATTTTTGGTGAATAAATTATTTGAATTAGCCCATTTATAAGTATTTAAGCTTGTTACCACCAAAACAATAGAGCAAGATTTTAAGGGGGTATAATCAATTCTTTTGAACAAACTTGATCATTGTCACTTGTAAAGAAAGGTAACTGCTTATTTCTATAGGGAATGTTGTCAGAGTCAAAATATCAATAATTCTCTCAATTTCTTTTTAGTCTGACCTTCAAGGTCAAGAGATGTGTCAAGAAATTGTATCTGTATAACTGCAGAAACTGACATCTCTGACTGTCCTCAAGGGAGGAGTATCATTCCTGCCTGGATCCGCAAGATCTGTAGCACGGCCCTCATGGAGGGGACTCTATGAAGCAGGTTCATAATAATCAATCCCATGGGAAGATTCCCAGAGCTTAGAGGTCAGCAAAATCATCGCTAGGCCAACCACCAGTCCCAACACTTTCACCCACTACATCCCGGGCTGCAGTTGTAGGTTTTTTTTGAGACAAGAGTCTCTCTTTGTCACCCTTGGTAGAGTGCTGTGGTGTCACAGCTCACAGCAACCTTAAACTCTTGGACTCAAGCAATTCTCCTGCCTTAGCTCCTGAGTGGCTGGGACCACAGGCACTTGCTATTTTTTTTTTTTTTTTAAGAGATGAGGTCTCACACTTGCTCAGGCTGGTGTCGAACCTCTGAGCCAGCTCCACCTGCCTAGGTCTCTCAGAGTGCTAGGATTGCCGGCATGAGCCATGATGCCTGGCCTCCCCAGGCTTTAGTTTTACCAGTTGCCTGCAACTGGTACGACAGAACACATCCCACACAAGTTACATGATGTGGATTTACTACTTACAGATAGGCAGCAGGGGACAAAAGAAGCCAGGATCCATTGTGAGCCAGTTCCCAAGGTTCAAGAAAGCTGCCCAGAGAAGATGGGACTTGACTGTGTATGCCCCACTTGCACCCGTCAGATCCTGAAAGGCAGCCTGCCTGCCATAGGTTGTATACCTCAGGGTTATACACCTGAGGGACAACACGACTCACTGGGCAAAGCTTTGAAGAACATCCTCCTTCCAGGGGAGAGAGAAACAAAGCTCAGTCTGTCTATGGAAGTTCTTCTTTGACTCAAGATGTCATATTCTTTAGGAAGGACAGGAGCAAAACATGGGCTTTTCAGGCAGCTCCTCCCTATCTAATGATACTGCATTCCCAGAATATTCTATAGTTATTCATGAGAACTACAGCGAGAAGCTGGGGAGCACTGGGTCCCTCCAACACCTGCAGACACATTTTGGAACATCTTGATGAATCACAATAAACCCCTTAACTGGTCCCCTCACTTATGGCAGGAATTGTATACAACCTTCCCTAGATCCCCTCTGATGACACAGCTGAGCAGAGAGTCCCTTTCCAAGGAATTTGAAGTGAGGACAGACAAGAGCAGAGAATGAGTCTTTCCATGTGATTGGAACTGTAAAGAGTAAATATGGAGGCTGTGGCTGCCATCTGCCAGCTGCCATATGGCTTGAATAACTGAGAAAACAAAAGCTGAAGGAAAAAATGAAGTGTGAAATGAAGTGAGCTCTTTCTCTGAGTTCCTGCTGACCTTTCCTTTCCAGTGTCAGCCCTTCTGATGCCTGGCTACTTACCTTCCCACCTTGACTCAGTGAGACACTTCTATTTTCTTTTTCTTTTCTATCTATCTTTTTTTTTTTTTTTTTTTTTAGAAATACTCTGTCTGTTACCCAGGCCAGAGTGCAGTGGTGTCATCATAGCTCACACCAACCTCAAATTTCTGGGCTTAAGTGATTCTTTTGCCTCAGCTTCCCAAGTACCTGGGACCATAGGCACACACCACCACACTTAGCTAATTTTTCTATTTTTAGTAGAGACCAGGTCTTGAGCTTGCTCTTGATGATCTCAAACTCCTGACCTCAAGCAATCTTCACACCTCGGCCTCCCAGGGTGCTATGAATACAGTCCTGAGCCACCACACTTGGCCCTACTTTTTTTTTTTTTTTTTGAGACAGAGTCTCACTTTATTGCTCTGGGTAGAGTGCTGTGGCATTCTAGTTCCTTCCTTGGCCTCCTTCGTTGGCCTTCCAAAGTGCTAGGTTTATAAGCAAGTGATTCTCTTGCCTCAGCCTCCCAAATAGCTAGGACTACAGGCCCCTGCCACATGCCTGGCTAGTTTTTTAGAGATGGGGGTCTCATTCTTGCTCAGGCTGCTCTTAAACTCATGAACTCAACCTCCCAGAGGGTAGGATTACAGGTGTAAGCCATTGCAGCCTACTTTTTAAAATGTCTCCTTTTCTTTTTTTGCAGAGATGAAGTCTTGCTATGTTACTCAAGCTGGTCTTAAATTCCTGGTCTCAAGTGACCTTCCTACCTTGGCCTTCCAAAGTGCTAGGTTTACAGGCATGAGCCACCATGCCCAGCCCTCATTTGTCCTTTTCTACTTGACATTGTTCAAGTTGGTTTCTACTATTTGTAGACATATAAACATCCTGATGAGTCCTGAGGGCTGGGTACTGTCCCCTCAGACCCCTCTCGAGAGGCATTTGTTCCTACAGAGTCACCCTGGGATGTACACATTGCTCTTTCTTCCGCAATGCGCTCCACTCATCAACACTGCACAGCAAGACAAATGAGGAAAGATATATGAAGCCCAGTGGGAAGAACTGGACAGAACTTAATTCAAATCTAACCACACCACTTATTCGCTGTTTGACCTTAAACTAGTTCCTCAAGCTCTCTGAGCCTCCATTTATTTATATATTCCTACTGTTCTTGCAGTTTATTAATCCTCCACCATAACAGTAACCATAATTCTCTTCATTTCTCCTGCCTCTCTGGTGCTACCACCAACTCCTCAGCACCTCCCCTGTTAATTTAATATTGCAGGGCTTCTGCTTTCTGACAGCTCTGGTCTACTGAAGACTTTCAATAGTCTCTCTATGAATCCTTTCAGCTTCAACTTTAGCTCCTACCAGCTACTTAGTAACTCACCGTCTGTATTCCACAGGGGAACTCTTTTTAAGGGGACAATCTGTCAGTTACCTCTGTCCCTCTCTTTGGAGGAACTTTTGAGCCAAGACTTTTTTCTCAGGTATGGCAGGGAAAGCAGGTAGGGAAGAGAGGTAGTTTGGTCACTCTGCAGAATATGGCCACTCAGTTGCTTTATTCATCGGGGGCCTTGGCCAGAGAAATTCTGCTAGAAGGAGCAGTGGGTGTGGCGGTCACTGAGATGAGTCTATAGTAGTGATTTATTTATACATCTATTTCTCCTTCTGAGCTTTTTGAGAGCAGGATCCATATTTGATCCCCCTTTAGTGCTTAATCCCCAGCACATTCCTTGGCACATAGTATGTTCTCAATAAATTTTAAGGAATGAATGAATGAATTAATTAATGGCTATCTTGGCTCCCCACCCCACATTGTTAGCTCCCTTGATTGGCCCCAGAATAACAGATAACTTACAATGAACACATTACAAGACTGTCTTTGGGACTGTTTTAAGAAATGCTGTTTTTGGCAAAGTCAGGGGGTCACACTTGTAATCTTAGCACTCTGGGAGGCCAAGGCGGGTGGCTTGTTTGAGTTCAGGAGTTTAAGACCAGATTGAGCAAAAGCAAGACCTCATCTCTACCAAAAAATAGAAAAATTAGCCGGGTATGGTGGTGGGTGCCTATAGTCCCAGTTATTCAAGAGGCTGAGGCAAGAGGATTGCTTGAGCCCGGAGTTTGAGGTTGCTCTGTGCTATGATGACACCACTGAAGTCTACAATAGGGTGATAGAGTGAGACTCTTGTATCAAGAAAAAAAAAAAAAGGAAAGAAAAGAAATGGTGTTCTAAAAAATAATTGAAGTACTAGATTTTTTTAAAATTTTGATTTAATGATTTAATTAGTATCCATATCAATTCTTAATCTGTACATAATAGTTCTGGAGTGAATTTTTTTTTTTTTTTTTTGAGACAGACCCTCAAGCTGCCACCCTGGGTAAAGTGCTGTGGCATCCACAGCTCACAGCAACCTCCAACTCCTAGGCTCAAGTGATTCTTCTGCCTCTGCCTCCCAAGTAGCTGGGACTATAGGCACCCACCACAATGCCCGGCTATTTTTTGGTTGCAGCCGTCATTGTTGTTTGGTGGGATTCGAACCTGCCAGGTCAGGTGTATGTGGCTGGCGCCTTAGCTGCTTGAGCTGCAGGTGCCAAGCCTGGAGTGAATTTTTTTCCTGAAGTACCTTAAATACTCCCCGGATAGAATGTTTAAAAATACTAATTTAGATTGGTTTTACTTAATTTGTCTGAACAAATAATATTTTGCAGCAGTTCTCTGGGTAATGAGAATCACTTTGTATAGATAGCAGGTATGTCCTTAAACATTCATTGCTTTCCCTCTGAGCTAGTGAGTCATTGACCCTGAAGCTGGAGTGAGGTTGGTTTGTACTGCACCATGGAGAACTCAATCGTCCCCATGGTAACACAGAGCCTCTTGCCTACCACTTCTTCCCACATCTTTGTTATATTTAAAGCAGGAAAACATTATTTACTTCTTATTTGATATTCTGATATATTTTTTAGGGCACAATTTCCTAACCTCAGCCATTCCTGTGTATAAAATATTGCCATAGCAACAATAAAAAATAGTGATCAAAAATAATACCTTATGAAATGAAAAATGATCTGCCAATTCTACAGCATTTTAGGATTCAAACTCTTCCCCTGGAATTTTGCATCACAATTATCAAGATGTTGAATGAAATTAAAACATTCCTAACCAACTGGCTAACTGATGATCCCTGTATAGTTTGAAACAGTAACTACTAAATAACATGCATATATTTAAAATTTGAAACTTTTTGCTTATCAACAAAACCAATTCCTGTTCATTGTAGTAAAGTTGGAAAATAGGCCAGGCACCAGTGGCTCACATCTGTGATTCTAGCACTTTGGAAGGCCAAGGCAAAAGGATCACTTGAGGCCGAGAGGTTGAGACCAGCCTAAGCAAGAGTGAGACCCTGTCTTTACAAAAAATAGAAAAATTAACCAGGCATAGTGATGCATGCTTGTAGGCCCAGCAACTCAGGAGGCTGAGACAGGAGAATTGCTTAAGCCCAGGAGTTTAGGTCACAGTCAGCTATAACAGTACTGTGAGACTTTGTCTAAAAAGAAAGAAAGAAAAGAAAAACAGGGCAAAAAGAACAATTTAGCAATCCGGCAGTCTCCCTTCCCTGGGGTTGACTGTGTCTTTCTAGTAACTTTTCATTATGTGTATATCTGGGGGTGGTGTGGTGGGGTGGTAGAAGGATAAAGAGGGTCCCCTCCCCCAATATATTTTGTTCTGTGTCCTGATGTTTTTACTTAATATTTTGTGAACATCTCTTCAAATATATCAACTGTGGTGTCATTTTTATTGGTTGAATAGGATGAATGTTCTATTTGGGTGAATTTATAACACTTTAGTTAACAAGTCCTCTTTTGTTGGACATTTTAATCTTTTCCATTTTTCACCAATGTCAAACATAGACCAAAAAAGCTAAAGAGGGAGAGAGAAAGAGGGGAGGGAGGAAGGACACTACAATGAACATCGTGTGGAATTATTTCCTTAGCATTATTTGGAAGTGGAACTGCTGTTAAAAGGCATGGACTTTTCAGACATTTTTATCAAAGAGCTCTCCAGAACAGATGTAGTACCTTCTCTAATCCTGGATATTATCTTTAAAAATAATCCTTACCAACAGGATAGGTTAAAATGGTGTTTTAATATTGCTTTGATTTGTAGTTTTGATTATTGATGAAAATGAAGAAAAATTAAAAATTATCTTACAGATCCTTTTTATTCTTTTCTGACTTATTAGAATTCATTTGCCCATTTTTCCACTTGGCTATCTATCATTTCCTTATTGATTTGTAGGAACTTCTTAATTCATTAAATTTTCCAATTAACATTAGCCCTTTTTTAGTGATTTCTGAAGCAGTTTTTAGTGTATGCATTTGAAAATCGATCTTTTGCTTTATGTTTCATGTAATATAGTCCCCATCTACAAGATTACATATTTTTTGTATGTTTTCTTCTAGTAAGTCGATGGTTTAATTTTTTTTTTTTTTTTACTGTTTTGTTTCTCTTTATTAAATCATAGCTGTGTATATTAATATGATCGTGGGGCGCCATACGATGGTTTAATTTTGTATTAAAATCTTTATTCCACCAGAAACTTATTTTGGCACATGGTATATATTTTTTCTCCAAACAATTAGCCAATGGCCCCTTCGTTTCCTGTGTACTTTATTCTTTCCTCACTAATTATGAATGCTGCTTTGTTTCTATGAGAAGAGGTCTTGCTAGGTTGCCCAGGCTGACCTTGAACTCCAGGTCTTAGTGATTTTCCCTCCTGAGTAGCTAGGATTACAGGCACATGCTGTCACACCCAGTTTGAATACCACTTTTATTATCTATCTACTTAGGCCTTAATAATGTTGAATTTTAACATGAAAATATAAAGATGCACCATAGATCTAACCATTTCCCCTCTATACTAATTGACTGGGACATTGTTTAGAATTGTTTTCTATCTTAGGATAGAAAGCAATTGAGTGGAGGGTGAAGAGGTGTCATTTCAAATTCCAGAAAGATATTGAATGAATCTCATTCAGAGATTTTTTAAAATCAGAAAATGTTATAAATATTTTACAACAGTATTATTGCTCTTATAGACTTGTGAGAGATAGTCTAATCTAAGTCTTTTATTGCTATACATCTGGGCTATAATTGTATATATTTTATGATTGAATTTTGCTTATTGAACCATAAAATACTCTGAATTAGTTTGGATGATGTATGCATACATGTATGTGTGTATTTATCATCATTATTCAGAAGCTAAATATTATTTATGAATTTAAAATTCTCAATGAATTTTATATACATGGGCAACTCTATGTGACCAGTTGATAGAGCTAAATGTATTGGTTCATGTTTTTCTGATATAATCAACATACTTATACCTAAGAAATTGAACTGATTTTATTTTCTTCTTTTTTTCCTTTGAAACAGAGTCTCACTCTGTCACCCTGGGTAGAGTGCTGTGAAATCATCATAGCTCACAGCAATCTCAAAATCTTGGGCTCAAGTGAACCTCTTGCCTCAACCTCCCAAGTAGCTGGGACTACATATACCTGCCACAACACCCAGCTTGTTTTTTCTATTTTTAGTAGAGATGGGGTCTTGCTGTTGCTCAGACTAGTCTCGAACCCCTGAGCTCAAGCAGTTCACCTGCCTCAGCCTCCCAAAGCTGAGATTACAGGCATGAGCCACCTGCCCATCCTGAAATTGATTTTCTTATCCTTTAAATTAAAGCTGCTAACACAAAGAAAAAAAATCTGTATAGAAGATAGATTTAACTTTGTGCTTAAGTTGCCCCTTTCTCCCAAACAAATAAGAATTATAAAGATAAAATTTTGAATGTAAATCTAAACAATAGCCCTACTTCTAATTTTAGTAAAGAACATAGGTTTAATGGTGAATGCTGTCAGCTGAGATTTATTTGGGAACAATAACTTTCTCAAACCACTTTGCTCATAATTTAGCCACAATTAAGCCACTTCCCATTATGTGCTCCCGAACATACTATAATAGGTCAGTTAATCAATATACTATCTCATTGTGGTAAATAATGGCCTTAATTAGGACAATGACTTAGGTCAAATTACATATCCAAGCTTATATAAGGGTAAATCTGCAGAATTTTATATTAGGTCATTCCAAGCATTGATATTAATATATGTAACTCACTTTTCTTCTCCTACATACATTCTAATAAGACACTTTCAGGCATATTTGGTAAATATTAAAGATAATACTTACTCTCAAATATCAGGATTAAATTCTATGTGTAACCTTGACTGCAAAAAGAGCTACATTGTGATTACCAAGAAAACAGTTTGTCAACTATTTGGGCAGAATCTCTAAAGCCTGTTCTTTTCCCAGTGCTCATTTACAGTGAAGAAAACAAGCCAGGCAGCAGGGGGATTTAGCCTGAAAAGAGGCTTATTTTTTCCCTCCTGAGAGACAAATTTGATTTTTCCTCTTGGCTCATATTACAAAATGTGGCTGTTCTCCAAATTAGCATTTGAAGATAATTTTGAAAAACTTTCTCATTGCTTTCCCCTTAATCATGCTCTCTATAGTGCATTGATACTAGTGCATATTGAGGGAGAATGTCTCCACTGGTCTCTCACAGATTATTTCTCATTTTATCCACTCTAACTTCCTATTCTTCAACAAGAATCTCTTGATCAATCTCTCCACTTTTCTTTTTTGTTTGTTTGTTTTTTAGACAGAGTCTCACTTTGTTGCCCTTGGTAGAGTGCTGTGGCATCATAGATCACAGCAACCTCAAACTCTTGGACTTAAGTGATTCTCTTGCCTCAGCCTCCCAAGTAGCTGGGACTACAGGTGCCCACCACAAAGCCCAGCTATTTTGTTTTAGAGATGGGGTCTCACTCTGGCTCAGGCATGTGTCAAACTTGTGAGCTCAGGCAATCTACCCACCTCGGCCTCCCAGAGTGCTAGGATTACAGGTGTGAGCCACAGCACCCAGCCTTTAATTCTCTCCACTTTTCTTGTATAATCCAAATATAATGTGCTAGCCTTAAGAAAACTGGGTGATACTTTTCCTCTTGGGAGCTTTTCTGATTTTACTCTTATTTCTTTTGATTTTTCCAGGCTTGTTTTCTTTCCTGGTCTGTCCTCAAAGTTCACAGTCATTATGTTCTCACGTGTCAGTCTTGGGATTCATAACCCACCACAAAGGAGGCAGATGTGTGGCCTACACACACTGATATCTTCAGTCTACAGCTTAGTTCATTTCCCTTTTATCAGAAGATCCGTGGGCACAAGAATTATGTCTACGCTACTTGTAGTGCCTACGACAGTATTCTCAATAAATGTGTATTGAAGTAATAATACCTGCCACCATTTTTATAAATCTACTTATTAAATGATAGTGATTGTGTTTTTCTAAGACTGAATTTGGAAAATTAAGTAACTTGTTCTTGGTCACAAGACTAGTAAAACCTGAAGAGCCAAGACATGACTGAATCCCAGGTATGGAAGACCCAGGGCTTATATTCAATCTCCATACTAACAGTGTAGAAGGCAGCATAAACTAACCATGAAGAAATGTTGCCCTGGATTTAAATCCTGGCTTTGTTACACAACAGTTAATCTAAGCTCTCTGTGCTTCAGTTTCATGATCTGCAGATTAAGAGATCATTTATTGGGCAAATATTTATTGGTTCCTAGTCATTTCACCTCAAAGTTTATCTCCAATCTATTGTATTGCCTTTGTATAATTTGATACATTTGATACTGATAATCACCAAGGATTTAGACTTCTAAAAATGACAGGCCTAAATTACTCTAGTAGGCAAAGATCCCAATCAAATGAGATATTAGCTGCAAGCAGGGCAATTTGGAATGGCTAGGCTTAGATAACCAGTTATGGCCTTATCAACAGTAGTGAGAAGGGATGCTCTGCACATATTATTGGAATGTCTGAAGACTGAAAAATTATCTGCTTTTTGTCATTATATTTTATTTATTTTATTTTTGAGATAGATTCTCATTCTGTTGCCCTGGATGAAGTGCCATGGCATCATAAATCATAGCAACCTCATACTTGGGCTCAAGCCATCCTCTTGCTTCAGCTTTCCAAGTAGCTGGGACCACTGCCATGATGCCTGGCTAGTTTTTCTATTTTTAGTACAGACAGTGTCTCGCTCTTGCTCAAGCTGGTCTTGAACTACTGAGCTCAAGCAATCCACCTGCCTCAGCCTCCCAGAGTGCTAGGATTACAGGCCTGAGCCACCATACCTAACCTCTTTTTGCCATTTTAAAATAAAGACTATCACTGTTTTCTTCTCCTTCCTTTTTTTCTGTAGCAATTATTGCCGTCCCTACTCTCACTGATTATTTATAGAGTGCACTAACTATTTAGTCCATGGATTTCAGGACCATGAGGAGTCACAGCTAGATAAGACTGTACCAGAACTAGAAGAATGGGCATTTTATTTCCAGAGATCAGGATTAGAAGAACAATAACCTTGGGATGTTCCTTCTACCAATTGGATGTACCTTTAGGCTAAGAAAGAAGGCAAATGCAGGGTCAATTAGGTTGGAGGCATTTTTGGCATTATACATATGGGTAAAAGCAACCAAGGAATAAGACACAATAGATAACCTCTTATGCCAACCACAGAGCTCACAGTGACACTTCCCTCCCTAGCATAAGGGGGGAAGAGTAGCAAATATCCACAAGCATCACTTTCAGACTAGTCATGACTAAGTGACAACTGGGTAGAAATATGACCCAGACTGGCCAAACAGACTTACTTTTCTGGGAAACTGGAATTTTGAAACGAGATACCTAGAGATGGGGAGTTGTTTACAGCCCACCAGGAGAATGGATTATGGATTCTTACTACTGAGCTCCACAGAGTTTCCTTGGTTATTCAGCAATTCCCAAGATCCCATGAGATACCCCAGTATCTTTTCACTAAATTCATCTCAACTAGTGGGAGTTGTTATTTGCAAACAGAAGAACCTGAACTACACTTCCCTGAATAGCTTTCTCCTACATGACACCTATGTCCTCCACTAAAAATACCTAAAAATTGGACCGCTTACAAAGAATGTTATGACGTCTTGACTCAGTGAGCTTTTGCTGTTCCCTCTGCGTGAAATTTCCTTCCTATTCTTCCTAAAATCTTGCTTAAGGATACATCTTCTATGGGCAGTGCCTGTGGCTCAAAGGAGTAGGGCACTGGCCCCATATACTGGAGGTGGCAGGTTCAAACCCAGACCCAGCCAAAAACTGCAAAAAATAAAAAAAAAAAGGATACATCTTCTAAAATTAAACCACACTGCTTTAATTTGGAAGATTTCCTACTATGCTCATAAAGCCTATCGCTCCATAGTCATGGCACCATTGTATAATCCTTGATTACTTGCCCATCTCATCAAATGGCAAGCTCCCCTATAGCAGTAATCTTCAACTCACAGTGAAGATCTCATGGTGTGCCTTGAGAAAATCTTGGGTGTGCCACGAAAATTTTTAAAGATCATTAATTAAATTATCTTTGAGGCCAGGCACAGTGTCTGTAATCCCAGCACTCTGGGAGGCTGGGATAGCTGGATCACCTGAGCTCAGGAATTCTAGACCAGCCTGAGCTAGAGCAAGACCTGTCTCTACTAAAATTAGAAAAACTAGCCAGGCATCGTGGTGCATGCTATAGTCCTAGCTACTCAGGAGGCGGAGGCAAGAGGATCACTTGAGTCCAAGAGTTTGATGTTGCTGTGAGTTATGATGCCATAGCACTCTACTAAGGGTGACAAAATGACACTCTGTCTCAAAAATAAATAAATAAATCTTTATTTGAAAGAAATTGAAAGCACCGCAAGTATATTCATTTTTTTACTTTTTTTGATCAACATAATTTAAGTGTGCCGTGGAAGTTTAACTATAGGTTGAAATGTGCTAAGAGATAAAAAGGGGTGAAAAACACTGCTCTACAGAAGATCAACTTCCCATTTGACTTTCTTTCTTCAGTCCGTTATTACAGTGTCTACCACGTGGGAGATCCATTAAGTAAATGAATGAATGAGTCAGTAGTTACTGATTGATCATGAGAACAAGCTCAAGCTTACCTGCCGGAGGATTGTAAGAGACAATGGGAAATAGCCCACGCCTTTCCAGATTTGATGACAGCCAGCTGGTCTCCAAACATGTGAAAATCCAGCCAAAATCAGCACAGTCACCTACCCAACCCACAGCTGACTCAGAAAATAATTGCAGAAGAGCTGTCCAACTAATGCATAGATTGCTAAGAAAAAATATTATTGTTTTAATTCACTGACCTTTGGAGTGTCTTCTTAAGCAGCATTTTTGTGACAATAAATAGCTGGTAAAATATGTGTGGATTAGATTTTAACCTGAGGATCACCAACTTGAGAGCTTTGCTAGAGTTAAAAAAAAAAACACACAAAAAAAAACCACTTAAATCCAAGGATTATTATTATTTATTTATTTATTTTTTGACAGAGTTCTTGCTCTGTCACCTGGGCTAGAGTGCATGTAATCATCGTAGCTCACTGCAACTTCAAAATCCTGGGCTCAAGTGATCGTCCTGCCTCAGGCTCCTGAGTGGCTGGGGCTATAGGCATGTGCCACCATGCCTGGCTAATTTTTCTGTACCTCGTATAGGCAGACTCTTACTCTTGCTCAGGCTGGTCTTGAATTCCTGGCCTCAAACAATCCTCTTGCCTAAGCTTCCCAAAAGTGGTAGGATTATAGGTCTGTGTCCCCCACATCTGGCCCAAGGATTGCTTTTAAAAGTCTTTATAAATGTGAAGAATGAATATCTAGTATTTATAAATCAGTGGAAATATTTCTCATTACTCGTTAATGTTTTAAGATTAAGACTTTTTAAAAACTAGGTTAATTTAAAATTTTAAAAAAATTAAGAAAAAATCAAAAGTAAAATCACCAATAACCTCTTTATTCCAGGACACCTATATTAATTTTTTTTTGTTGTTGTTGTTTTTTTGAGACAGCGTCTCACTTTGTCACCCTCAGTAGAGTGCTGTGCTGTCACAGCTCATATCAACCTCCAACTCTTGGGCTTAAGCGATTCTCTTGCCTCAGCCTCCTGAGTAGCTGGGACTACAAGCACCTGCCACAACGCCCAGCTATTTTTTGGTTGCAGTTTGGCCAGGGTCAGGTTTGAACCTGCCACCCTCGGTATATAGGTATATAGGGCTGGTGCCCTACTCACTGAGCCACAGGCACCACCCTAAATGTTTGCATTTCTATTGAGCTTTTATCCATGTGCATAAGTTTTTCATGTGGTTTTAATAACAAAAAATGTATTTTGCTTTCATTATTAGAGGAAAAATACCATATCCATGTATAATCTTCAGAAGTATTTTAATGGCTACATAAGTTATTTAAATAGATTTACTATAAATAATCATTTCTCAGTTGTTTCAAAACGTCAAAATTTTCCTATTACCAACAATGTAAGAAATCAATTTTTTTCTTCCTTTGATTTGACTTCTTCAGGCAATCAATATTGACTTTATTGATTATTGCCATATTCTTCCACATTTCCAGTACCTAGGAAAGTACATGGCAGCCATGCAATAAACATTTGTTGAATAAAAGCAATGCATAAATGAATAAGTGGTATTTACAGAAGTAGGCTTTCTAGTTCTATCTACTTCAAATGCTTTTAAAGCGGAATTAGCAGAACTGAATTAGCTTCAAAATTCACATCATTTGAAAGAAAAATTTATTTGCATCACATTTTTAAATTTATAATCTATAGATAAAGGGATTTGTTTCCTTGAATCTCCAGGGCCAGCACAGTATCTGGCACATGGTAGGCACTTAATAAATATTTGTTAACTTTGAAAGTGAATAAAGACCTTTAAGGATGGTAAAGTTAAAAAAAAAAAAAAAAAAGTCCAAAGATGGGAAGTAAAAAGAAAATATATCAGGAAACACTTGATAGAAACCAAGAAGGATAACATAAAGGAAGTCATGGTGAGAGAGTTCTAAGAGAGTGAGATGCAACAGAGAGGAATTGTTGGAAGGGGATCAAAGTTTCTATCAAGTGTTTCCTGATGTGTTTTCTTCTTTTTGCTTTCCATCTTTGGACTTTTTTTTTTTTTTTTAACTCTACCATCCTTAAAGGTCTTCATCCACTTTCAAAGTAAACAAATATTTATTGAGTGCCTACCATGTGCCAGATATTGTGTTGGTCCTAGAGATGGAGGGAAACAAACCAGATACTTGCTGGCTAGTTTGCTGGTACTTACAGTCAAGCTTCAAGTCCTGCTTTAGGGATGATTCCTACATCTCTACTCTTCAGCTCTCATGAGATATATCATTTGGATGGCTATTTCTTTTTTCTTTTCTTTCTTTTTTTTGAGACAGAGCCTTAAGCTGTCACCCTCGGTGGAGTGCTGGAGTGCTGTGGCATCACAGGTCACAGTAATCTCCAACTCCTGGGCTTAAGTGATTCACTTGCCTCAGCCTCCCATGTAGCTGGGACTATAGGCGCCTGCCACAATGCTCGGGTATTTTTTGGTTGTAGTTGCCATTGTTGTTTGGCAGGCCCAGGCTGGATTCCAATCTACCAGCTCTGGTGTATGTGGCTGGCACCTGAGCTGCTTGAGCTACTGGCGCCAAGCCATGATGGCTATTTCTTTTTCTCCATCTAATCTACCTCCTTAGCTATTATTTCCCCTCATGATTATTTTGGTACAGTCCTTCCTATCTCACCAAATGCAATCAAGAGCTAAATTGTTTTTCCAAAAACCTTCGATTTGTTCCCTCTATCTTATCACTGAACTTTGTTCAGGTCTACATCACAATTAATTCATTTTTATAATTGCCTAATAACTACTGTTCTTGTCTCCATTCCAGACCATCCCCCATGCTATCCCAGACTAATATTTTCAAACATTATTTTTTATGTCATCCCCCTTCTCAGAAATGTTCACTGGCTCTTTCCACTACCTGCAAAAGAAACTCTAGACTTCTTAAACAGATACTGGAAATATTTAAAACTTTGTAGATAGAAAGCTTGGATTGCATTCCCAATTTGCCACTTACTTACTCTGCGATCTTGAATAATCTGGGTTTTGATTTTCTTACGTATAAAATGAGATTAATTACTAGTTATAAAGACAAATACTCTTGAAAGTGCTTTATATATTTTAAAGTGCTATAATAATTTTCCTCTATTTATTTAGAGTTACCAAATTGAAAATATACTCAGTTTTGGTGTTAATAACAACCTGGCTTCAACTTTCAGCTCATCTCCATTACTGTGAGAATTTGAACAAATTAGTAAATTTAGTAAAACTTTACTAATTTTTTACTAATTAGTAAAACTTCTCTCTGAAATTTTTTCCTACCTGTCAAAATACCTATTTTGTACGGTTGTATAGAAATTAAATAAAACAGCAAAGATGAAAACTTCTAGCACTACTGTGTAATTCATAACACATTGATTTGTTTTCTTTTGGGCCTAACTTACTTTTCCTGCATCATAGCCCACTGCATCTCTTTTTTATTTTTTTTGAGACAGAGTATCACTTTGTCACACGTTGTTGCCAGTTTGCTGGCATTGTAATACTTTAGTGAGGTTGGGCGGGGTGGCTCACGCCTGTAATCCCAGCACTCTGGGAGGACAAGGCCAGTGGATTGCCTGAGCTCATGAGTTTAAAACCAGCCTGAGCAAGAGCCAGACCCCATCTCTAAAAAGAAATAGTTGGGCATTGTGGTAGGCGCCTGTAGTTCCCACTACTCAGGAGGCTGAGGCAAAAGAATCACTTGAGCCCAAGAATCTGAGGTTACTGTGAACTATGATGTCATGACACTCTACCCAGGGTGACAAATTGAGACTCTGTCTCTTAAAAAAAAAAAAAACTTTAGTGGATATCTTTGTCTGGATATCAAATTTTCTTAGGCTAGGTAGAATCCTACAAATGGAAATATTGGGAACCTTTTTAAGCCTCCTAAATTTTGGAAAAGCTCTTTTAAAGAAGAATCAACAGGGGTAGCACTAGTTAATTACGGGACAAGAAGTGAAAAGCAATTTTAAAAAAGACAAAATTGAAGGTTTTTGTCTTAGAATGTTACAATTAATGAAGAATAAGAAAGTTGGAAGACTTTATTCAGAGTAGGGGATGAGATTTTGTTTTAGGCACACCAAGTCTAAGGGACAGTTCCATAAGGACGTATTTTTTTAAGGGATTGGTTGGTGTGTATGTGGGAAGCTGGGACTTCAAATGCACATTTTTGTTATTTTGACACAAAAGTCTTCACTCCCTTGCCCTGGGTAGGGTGCTGTGGTGTCATGGTAGCTCACAGCAACCTCAAATCCTTGGGCTCAAGTGATCCTCTTGCTTCAGCCTCCCAAGTAGTTACTACCACCATGCTTGGCTAAATTTTCTATTTTTCTTTTCTTTCTTTTTTTTTTTTTTTTTTTTTTGAGACAGAGCCTCAAGTTGTAGCCCTTGGGTAGAATACCGTGCCATCACAGCTCACAGCAGCCTGCAACTCCTGGGCTTAAGTGATTCTCTAGCCTCAGCCTCTGAAGTAGTGGGACTACAGGCGCCCTCCACAATGCCTGGCTATTTTTTTCTTGAAGCTGTCATTGTTGTTTAGCTGGCCCAGCCCAAACCTGCCAGCTCTTGTGTATGTGGGTGGCGCCTTAGCTACAGCTGCAGGCGCTGAGCCATAGCTTTTCTATTTTTAGTAGCAACTGGGTCTCACTCTTACTCCGGCTGATCTCCAACTCCTGAGCTCAAGCAATCCACCTGCCTCGACTTGACCTTCCAAGAATGCTAGGATTACAGGCATGAGCCAGCCTCAAATGCACATTTGAAAACAATTAAGACAGCAAACTCTGCTTACTCCAAAAAAGAGGGTGGAGAGAATAGAGCTTGTGTCTGAAACTTAGAAAACGTTGGGGAAAAGGAAAGGAAAGGAAGCATAAGGAGATGAGAGAAGTTAAACAAATGGGGGAGAGAAATCTAAGGAGAATGAGATTTGAGAAAAGGTTAAGTTTGTTAGTTTATCATTGATGTCCTTCAGATTTCATTAGTAGTAGTATTTTGTATTTTTTGATCCTGACAGTTTATAAAGGATTTACCAGCCATGTGCAGTCGTTCCTGCCTGTAATCTCAGCACCTTATCAGGTCCAGGTGGGAAGATCAAATGGGGCCAGGCTGAACAACACAGGGAGACACAATCACTACAAAAAATAAGAAGAAATTAGCTGGGCTTAGTGCCATACACCTATAGTCCTCGCTATTTGGAAGGCTAAAGCTGAGGATCACTTGAGCCCAGAAGTTTTGTTTTGTTTTGTTTTTTTGAGACAGATTATCACTTTGTCGCCCCAGGCTACAGTGCCCTAGCAGCACAGCTCACAGCAACCTCAAATTGCTGGGCTCAACCAATCCTCTTGCCTCAGTCTCCCAAGTAGGTGGGAAGGACTACAGGCACCTGCCATAATACCCAGCTATTTTAGAGATGAGGTCTCACTCTTGCTCAGACTGGTCTCAAATCCACCTCCCTTGGCCTCCCAGAGTGCTAGGATTACAGACGTGAGCCACCAAGCCCAGCCCCCACTGCACCTCTTTACAAACCCTATCAACAGAGCCACTCTAAGGCTACTTGATTTTCCCAAGCCATACAATATACTTTTGCATTTCCTCTTCAACAGCATGCTCTTTTCTTATCAAAATTGTACTAAATCTTCCAGGCCCAGTTAAAATGTTGAGTCTTCCATAAAGCCCTTTGTACTTTATGATAGGTATATAAATCACTCCTTCCTCTGCATGTTCTGGGCTTGTATGTTTATCATACTCTTTACTTCAACCTGGTTTATGTTCTGCTTCTCCCATCATTATAGGGTCCTTGAGAACACAGTGGTGTTGTGATCATCTTTATTTCTCCCACGTCATACTCAAGACATTAGATGCTCAGTTTTTGAATGAATGTAGCAATCATCTCTTTCCACTGTCTACATCACTTCCATAATGCCTTCTGTTGCCTCAAACCCAAGCATGTGCAAAACCAAGCCAATCTTCTCTGAACTGATCCCTTTTAATTTTACTGTTTTTGACAGTGGCACTACCCTAACCCTATTCTGAAGCTAAAAGTCTTGTAATTGTATTTGACTAATCTATTTCCTTGACTATCTAAGAGCCAAACTATCAGGTTCTTCTAACTCTTTCTGTGAAACAGTTCTTGGATTCATCTTTCTTTTTAGTCCCAGTATTCTATTCCCAGTAATAATCATCAGTATAATGATGATTATTTCTAATAACTACTACCATTTATTGAGCATTTAAGTTCTGTGCTAAATACTTTGTATACATTATGTCTGTCATCTGATCTTAAAATGCCTTTGAATCAGGTATCCTACTTCCTTGATGAGAAGAATATCAAGACATAAATGCCCTGCCTAAGGTTACAGGAAATTAAGTGGCAACCCAGAGATGAGACTAAGGCTCATGCAAGAACCAGACTTTTTCAAGTTGAGAAGAACAAAAATAGGATTCTTAGAAGAGTATTATGAAGATCCACGGGAAGTAAAAAGCACGGGAAAACTGCTTCATGGAGGCCTACCACCTCCTTTAAAAACAAAACACGCCAACACTGTAGCAACACAGTTATTTTGTTGAGTTGTCTGGTTATTGGGGCCCTATCCTTAAAGGTGACAGCTTCTCCACTTGCTTCCATTGCCTAACTTCTCTCTCCTATTTCTTGGCTTCTATTACTTCATGACTTCTGCTGCCTTGTGTCTTTGGCTTTCTCATTTCCCTTTCACCACTATACAACATTTTATTCAATTAGAGCCAGCTCCTGTTTTTGTTTTGTTTTGTTTTGTTTTGTTTGCAGTTTTTGGCTGGGGCTGGATTTGAACCCTCCACCTCTGGCATATGGGGCCAGCACCCTACTCCTCTGAGCCACAGGTGTCACCCCACCTCCTGTTTCCAAAACAATTTCTGTCTCACAACTGAATGTTATTACTTTAAACACAAATACTTTCTACCTTTCTCTCTCCCTTTCCCTCCTTTATTGCTTCTTAAAAAACTAATCTTATGACAGATTATCTAATGTATTCTGGATTCCTATGTGTGAAGACCTCTTATTGACTACAATAAACCCACAGCACAAACAAGAAACATTTTGAAATTTGGAGATTATTTGTTATTGCAACATAACAAGCACCTACTGACTGCTTTACTGACTTTTGGTAACTTTTCCAAGCTTCCCTTACCTATAAAATGGAGATTAAAACTACCTATCAAACAAGAGTGCTTTGAAGATTAAGTGAAATAATACTCAGCACAGGCTAACAGGTTTTCTTTCTTTCTTTCTTTCTTTTTTTTTTTTTTGCAGTTTTTGGCTGGGGCTGGGTTTGAACCTGCCACCTTCAAGCATATGGGGTCAGCACCCTACCTCTTTGAGCCACAGGTGCTGCCGAATAGGTTTTCTTTTTAAAACCAATTGTCCCTGAATCACAATTGGTGTGTCATCAAGGACAAATAAACACAGTGGAGAGTATTGTTTGCTTTTTTAAATGTTAAGCTTCAAATTACAAATACAGTCACTCATAAAGTTGGGAAATTTTAGTCAGTTAAATGTACATTTATGTACAAAACATTCATCACAAAATTTTGCAAAGAGGTGGCAAACATAGAGAATATTTTGTAAAATTTTGTGATGAATATTTTGTAAATGAAGGTACATTTTCCTTCTATATGACGACTTTATGGATGACCTTTGGGACACCCAATATTATAGATCTATAATTATCAGTAATTTTAGCTAAAACCTGGACATCAATAAATTAACACATTTTAACATAACTGCTATAGAGTTAGCTTAACTCATTCATAATAAAATTAACCCACAGCTCTATTATGTTTCTTGTCATATCATGAATTTGGAGACAACATGGAAAAAATTTTTCATATGTAATATATGCACTCTCTAAAAGCTTACTGAGAAATGTTATTTTTCTCAAAAGTTTAACTAAGGCCAGGCACAGTGGCTCATGTCTGTAATCCTAGCACTTTGTGTGAAGCAGGTGGATCACTTGAGCTCAGGAGGGTTTATTACTAGTTGAAGACTGCCCAGACCTGATAAAGATGCCAATAAACATTAACATCATATAATGCTCCGTAATAAAAAAGGTGCTTCCACACAATCTCTCCTGTCTTTGAATCCTGTGTGTTATATAATATTTCCATCTCTCAATTGATGAAAATGAGGCTTGGAAAGAGATAAAGCAACAAAAAGATCGGAGTGGAACCTAGATCTCTTTACCATACATTTCATGCTATTTATGCTACCACAGAAGCAGATAGTAATAAACTATTACTGGAATAACAACATGTGTGCCTTACTGACCTATTTAGCATATGTCTATAAAGCATGTTATCCCAAAAAGCAAAATTATTATCACTATTTTTCAGGAGGGACAAGATATGTGTCAGTGACACTGTGACAACTTTAGGGACATTTTTTTGCCAGCTAGCTTTTTCATATTGACAAACTTGGTAAGGCCAAGATAAATTTAGAAAATACAATCTTTAAAATAAACCATAAACCAATTTAAACCAACACAATAAATCTTTAAAGCTGTCAAACATTTCGGAAAGATGATACATCTGAGCCAACAGTTCACATTCCTTTTTTGAAGAAAAAACTTCAATACTCTTTTTATCAAAGAAATTTTGTCTAGACTTAGTAGCACTGAAAAATGTGTATCCACACTTTAGAAACTAAAGAATGAGCCAGAGTCCTGGAGAAAAAGCTAAATGAAAAAACAGTGTAATAAATAAACTGTACCGTCTCCTTAAGAGCCACACATTTAGGGGTTTAAACTGAAGAGTTTGTTTTGTGTGTGTGTGTGTGTGTGTGTTTGAGACAAAATCTCACTCTGTTGCCCAGGCTAGTGTTTTGGCGTCACAGGTCACAGCAACCTCAAAACTCCTGGGCTCAAAAGATACTCTTGCCTCAGGCTCCCCAGTAGCTGGTTAGTTTTCGTATTTTTAGTAGAGACAGTCCCCCCTCATACTCAGGCTAGTCTCCAATTCCTATGCTAAAGCTATCCACCTGCCTCGTTCTCTCAGAGCGCTACGATAAACTAGCCAGGAGTGCTGGCCGGCGCCTGTACTCCCAGCTCCTCCGGAGGCTGGGGTAGGAGGATTGCTTCAGCCCAAGAGTTTGAGGTAGCTGTGAGCTACCACAGTGCTGTAGCATTTTACCCAGGGTAAAGGACACTGTCCCCAAAACAAAAGAAAACATTTCAAACAAGCCAGTAATTAAGAGCAATTGAACCTGATGGACGAACGTGCCAAAGCGGATTTAAATCGTATCAATTTTTTCAGAAATTCCAACATCCTACTATTTACATT
Source organism: Loris lydekkerianus (assembly GCA_963574355.1). Classification (NCBI taxonomy): domain Eukaryota; kingdom Metazoa; phylum Chordata; class Mammalia; order Primates; family Lorisidae; genus Loris; species Loris lydekkerianus. The sequence continues at coordinate 15,464 of CAUYPK010036005.1, read as the reverse complement.
GTAACCTCTTCTTCTACATGGCAGTTATGACAAACTTAAGTTTCTTAAAAATAATGAAACTTTTGTGAGGAACTGGACATTCGTTGCTATTCCTAGTCACTCTGGGAAGGAGTAAATATCAGAGTTGCTTAGGATGCTCTAACATACTTTTTTCCCTCCAGAAGCCAAAATGCAATACACCATGAAAAATGGCCAAGTTGGAACCTTGTGACATGGCTCATGGTATGCAATGCATTTCTACTACGCTGGATGTGAACTCTAGTTTCCAGGTTAGCCATTTGTAGTGCCCGAGCAAATCACTTCTCTGAATATTGCACTTCCCATAAATGAGAAAAGGGGTAGAGGACTACAGACAGCTTTGATCCAAATTACGTATCTTCTAAAGCTTTTTCTCCAGACCAGGGAGAGACAGGTACGTAGGGTTCTGCTTTTCCCCACCTCCCACTCTCCAGCCCCGGCCCGGTTCCTCTCGCTTTCAGCCCCAATTCGGGTTCCTAAAAGAACAGAAACGGGAGTTCTTTTAACAATATCCAGCGCTCCATTGTTCCTAAACCCGTCTAGGAGAGGGTTTCGCGGCCTCGGTTGAGGGAGGGTATAGACAAGAACTATCCTCGCCCTTATTACCAGACCCTCCCTTCCCCGATCTGGCGTCCAAGTCTCAGAAAAACGCGTGCTTTGGGTGGGGGTCCCCACCACCGGGAGTCGCGCGCTCGCCGGCTAGTGCCCCTATGAAGGGAAAGAATCCCGAGGCGTCAGCCACGACAGCTAGCAGGCGGAAGCTACTGACAGATAAGACGGGCGGTTCCCGCCGGCGTGGGTGGGGGAAGGGCGGTGGCAGACACACCCGGAAGTCGGTCGGTGGGGGAAGATGGGGAGGCGAGGCTTCCGGTGGCGCAAAGGGTGTCGGGAGCAGCTTCTAGCAAACCTTCCCTGGCCTCTGGAGGGACCACCGTTGCCGCCGCTTCGACTTCAACGGTCTGCGTTCGGGCTGAACGGTCACGGCCACCGGCACGTCGACTCTCACTGTGCCTACTTCTATCCTTATTCGCTCCCAGGCGGCCACCGCCGTGCCAGCAGCGGCCGCGGCCGACATGTTGTGAGGCGGAGGCTCGGGTGTCTGAAGGATGGTTTGGCCGAGGCGGCGGCAGCGGCTGCTGGCGGCGGCGGCAGCGGGGGTTCCGGCGCTGTAGAGCCGGCCCGCTGGTTGTCCGCCCTGTACCGCGGAGAGGCCAGTGCCCCTGCGCCTTGCCTGTGCTCCGACGCCTTTGGGGACCAGTTAGGCGACAGCACCCACCCTCTGAGGAGACAAGAAGGTGGTTTCCCAGCTGCTCAAATTTCCGGACCACCGTGTTCTCCCTTCCCCAGACTGGGCAGTGTTCTCCCCGGAATCCTCAGGCCCCTGCCTGTTGTCCCAACTCACCCTGAATCTCTCACACACTCGGATATTCCCCGCTCTCTAGAGCCCTCTCCCTCCCCCTTCCTCAATTTCTGCACCCTCTTCCCAGAGCACCCCCCACCCCCATCACTCTCCTAGGGCAGCCTTGTGAGAAATCGCTGTGGACTAGTGGACCAGCGCCTGGGAGCTTTTAAAAGTTGGGCCACGAGAGGCAGGAAGGTACTATGGCTTCCTCGTCTGGCACCGATGATGATCTCACTATCCCCAGAGCTGCTATCAATAAAATGATTAAAGAGACTCTCCCCAATGTCCGAGTGGCCAACGATGCTCGAGAGCTGGTGGTGAACTGCTGCACTGAATTCATTCACCTTATATCTTCTGAAGCCAATGAGATTTGCAACAAGTCGGAAAAGAAGACCATTTCACCAGAGCATGTCATACAAGGTAAGACGGTTGGATTTGGTTTAAATGAGGGTCCAGGGGGACAGTCTGCTGGTCGTGTGATTCGTTCTTGTAGGCTTCGTTCCTCTTCACTGGTCAATACCGTTAATGAAAAAGCCACACTAACACAAAGGCAGCCGGTGCCTTAAATCTCTTGGGTAGCGTTCTTGGGTACTTTTCATCCAGTGAATAAAAGTAAGGAGTGCAAACATTCAGGACAGCGGACATCCCCAAAACAGAAAGTATTAATAATAGTCTCAATTTACAGCCTGGTAAGCTACAGCAAGAATTGCCTGCCTAAAGTTCAACTTAGATAATGACAACTGAGAACAGAACCCAGAAGTGTTCTCCCTTGAGAATTAAAATCCAGACGAAGGAACTTCAAGAATGGGTGGAGACAGCACTCCTTCCCCACCTGATCTTTTAACCAATGTAGAGAAAAGATTTTCGGAACACACGAATTAACAAATTCTTAACGTGAGTGTGTTCGACCTTGTAAAGTTTATTGGTATTCAATTAAAGGACATTATTTTCTGCTTTAAAAATGGTTTGATAATGGTACTTTATCAACAGGTTACCAGTGCACTTCAGTTCTAATCTATAAGAGAGTGTTCCTTAATTTTCTTTCTTTTCTTTCTTTTTTTTTTTTTTTTTTGGCTTTTATGTCGTTTGCTTTGTTCTATGGAGATAAGTTTTAAAAGGTTGGATTGAAAGTTTCAACAGTTTCTGTTATCTTCGGAAGGATTTAGTCCAGTAATAGGGATTTGGGTTTCAGAGAGGGAAGACGTATTTACTGGTTATGTTTCCTTTGGCGATTTTTACATGTACTGTGATGAAAAGAGTTGCATTCAATTTGAGGTGATAACTTACCTTTTGTAATAATCCAAATAAAATTATAACAATTTCTTGATTGTTTTTGAGGTCTGGAAAAAAAGCATGGTTAATTTTCACCATTTTGGTGGGCACTTTTTAAGTGATGACTGTCTTTTTTTTTTTTTCAGAGACAGAGTCTCACTTTATTGCCCTTGGTGGAGTGCTGTGACATCACAGCTCACAGCAACCTCCAACTCCCGGGCTTAGGCGATTCTCTTGCCTCAGCCTCCCAAGTTGCTGGGATAACAGGCGCCTGCCACAATGCTTGGCTATTTTTTTGTTGCAGTTTTGGCTGGGGTCGGGTTCGAACCCACCGCCCTGGGTATATGGGGCCAGCACCCTACTCATTGAGCCATAGGCACCGCCCCTGTCTTCTTATTCTAAAGTAGAGAACACATCTACTGGCATTGACCACCTCTAGTATTTTACTTTCAATATTGACAAAAGGATTAAAAGATTCATTTTGTATCTCTTGTGATGTTCTTAAGGTGGATTTAAAATATACTTGCCATTTCACAACATTGGGAGAAAAATCCCGAGTATTCTTTTTTTTTTTTTTTTAATCCGGAGGATTCTTAAAGCTGGTACTTTTTTTCTACTTATTTGGCATGCTGAATACTCTAGTAAGTAAAATGAAAGCCAGGTTGTCTGTTTTTTCCTCTTGTGTTTTTATTTTTACATTGTATGTGTGATTTCTGTCATAAGTCTTTTACAAGATTATCCAACAGGGATAGCTATAATTTCCTTATACAACTCATAAAAAAGAAAAAGAACCTTTTGTCGACATTTGGCTTTCTAATGAAAATTGCAAAAGATTTCAATAGGATCTGCTTAAAACATTTGTTATTCCACACAAGTGGGGATTGTTCCAAAAATCTAATAACATACTACAGTCTGCCTTCTTGGGGAGAGCTTATTCTTTTCTAGGATATATTTAGATTTCTGATTGACATGATAGAATAGAAGTGCAGCTGTAGCAGGCAGTGTGCTAAATAATTTAGTTCAACTTTGGAATATGCTTAATTCAGTTTAACTTTTATTAGAAAGTTACAGTGAAAGAGCATTTTCTTTGTGTAATAAGGATAATTTGTTAATTTTAAAAAATCATGTTTTAAACCTGTTATAGTTTTAGAAATTTACTTTTTTCCTTGTAACATTACTGTTGTTCAAGAATTGGCATTTTTGACCAAGATTTCTTCCCTATTGGGGGATCAGATTTTATACGTTTATGCAATCTTGCTTAATTATCTCAAAGAAGGCTTGTTTAGGGAGGTTAAATTTTTTATAAGAAATGCTTAAGGTGTATGTTTTAGGTGTTTAAAGTGGGTTCTAACAGACTAATCATGATAGATACACATGGTAAATACTATTCTTCAACATTGATTAGAAATGTAAGATATATGTAAGTGAAATAATAATGTACATTTTAAAGTATTATAAGTCTCATATATTGCAGTTTGGGGTTTAGTAATCAGTTTAATGAACTAGTCTTGTGTCAGGGCATTTCATTTCAGTTGCTACCTTGCTTTATCTTGTCAGAGTAAATTAAGCATTCTCAGACAGTTCAATAAAATGCAGATTAATATTGAAATAATTTTATCATCAGTAAGTCTGAAATACCATAAATTTGATGAAAGAAAACTTTTTTCTGTTTTGCTTATTTTAAATTTAAGAAAGTAAACTTGGGATTGCAGGTCACAGATAAATGAATAGAGGAGTTCAGACTATAAAAGGTGTTCTTTTTGTTTTACTGCTGGTTTTGTGAACACACATTCTTGAATGAGGTCTAAAATGTTTTGTTGCATTATGGAGAGAATTGACATTGAGAATCAACTGGAAATTCTTTGGCCTTAGAATTTCCCCATTTATGTATACATAATTCTTGATTTTAGGTGTGACTTGAAATTATTGAAAGAATCAAGTCAGGAGTTGAACCTTACATGAAATAAGCTACAATAAATAAACAATAATTAAAAAATTTTTGTAGTAGTGTAATTAAAATTTGTGTAGTAGTTAAAATTTTAAGCTGGTGGTCTGTTTTGTTTATATCGTGATACTGTTTGCAAAGGTAAAATATAAAGAAAAATATTTTAAATATTATTTTCTTCTGCATTTTCAGTCTCTTGCTACATTTCCACCCACATTTATGAAAATAGTAACTGAAAGTAGTAAAAGTTTGAAAAGATCTTTGAGAATTTCTTCTTCAGCTATTGAGTTATTCTAAGCTGTGTTGAAGGACATTTTTTTATTCTCGTCCTTCTCACATTGATATCCTTTGTAAAATGCCATAAAAATTAATCATTAGAAAAATGAAATGAAAAAAAGATGAAAACTTTTTTATTATTAGATTCGTTAGACATGAAATTATTCTGTTAAGTTGCTATGAAGGTTCTCAAATGTTTACTTTGAGTTTCCATACTTATTGCAACCTTTACTAGCAGTTCTGGGACAAGTCCATTGATCACACTTTGAGTAGCTTTGTTTTAAATCCTAAACCACAGTCTGTCCTGGAAAGTGGTGAAGTAATTTTGAAATCAAAGGATCTGAATATTATAGAGAAGTTGTAATGATAATGGGAATGAATGAGAATAATATATTATTGGCTAGATAATCATTCATACGAATGTTTTTTTCCAAAGGGACACATGTAATTTGCATTGCACAATTTGTCACATAATAAGGTGCTTTTCAAGTTAGGATTTTATTATTTGCCTTAAAATTGATATAATTTTTGTAACTGTTTTCTTTCTGCTACCCAGTGATTACTTATCAAAAACTACTAAGTACTTGGCATTGTATTAGATACTGCTAAGAATGTAAAGATGAATGATACTTAGTTTCTTCTCTGCCATTAGTTTCTCATTATTGTCCAAGATTTTCAGCAGTAGTGATACCATGGAGGACCTGGTTCTTAAGGGTCTTCAGAAACCTTTGCCAGGCTAATGAGCCAAGAAGCCACTTTGGCTATATCATTTTTTTTTTTTTTTTGGCTGGGGCTAGGTTCCAACCCGCCACCTACGGCATATGGGGCCGGCACTCTACTCCTTTGAGCCACAGGCACTGCCCATATATCCTCTTAATATATTTTGAGTGAAGTATGTACTCCTTCCCTCCCCACAAACAAAAGAACATAGAGAAATTAGAGAGTGCTGATTATTCTAGTATTTCATATGGGTATTTTACATAATTTTTTGAATGAAAAGCATGCTTTATACATTTGAAATATAAAGTGATTCACATAAATTCATGTTACAACAAAACTTTTCAGGAGTATGTCATTTTGTAAAGTAAGATAAGCCTATATGAAGATTATTGTTGCTTAGGGGAAGTTTCTGCCCCACCCCACCCCCCATAGCTCTCTTGTTAATATGTATCTTTTAAGTTGAAAAATATGCAAAGTAGTTTTCCCTCCTAATATACACTGTGAACTTTACTAGGTATCTTTTTTGCAAAGTAGTTTCCCCCCCTAATATACACTATGAACTTTACTAGGTATCTTTTTTGTTGTTGTTGTTTGTTTTTTTGAGATAGTCTCACTCAGTGACCCTGGGCAGAGTGCCCTGGTGTCACAGCAACCTCAAACTCCTGGGCTCAAGAGATCCTCTTGCCTCAGCCTCCCAAGAAGCTGGGACTATATCGGTGCCTGCCACAGTGCCTGGCAAGTTTTTCTATTTTTAGTAGAGATGGGGTCTTACTCTTTTTCAGGCTGATCTTGAACTCCTGATCTCAGGTGATCCACCCACTTCAGCCTCCTACAGAGTGCTAGGATTACAGGCATGAGCCTCCACGCTTAGCTTGAGTATAGTTTTAAAATACCTGGTAGAGGATAGCAGACAGTGAAGTGCATTGGTTTTACCCACAGATTTTTAAAAAATATATTTTTCTTTTTTGGCTTTTACTCTGATGAGATCTTTAGAGGCAGAGCCATCAACAAGTCCATATGGCCTCTTGGTACAAATTAGAAAAAGGCACAACTTCCTTAAAAACTATTACTACCTGCTAGGTATAGTGGCTCACACTTGTAATCCTAGTACTGTGGGAGGCAGAGGCAGGAGTTTTGTTTGATGTCAGGAGACTAGCTTGAGTAAAAAAATAGAAAAATTAGCCTAGTGTGATGACAACATACCTGTAGTCCCATCTACTCCAGGCTGAGGCAGGATGATCTCTTGAGCCCAGAAGTTTGAGGTTGCTGTGAACTATGATGGACACCACTGTACTTTAGCTAGGACGACAGAGTGAGGCCCTCTCTTAAAACGCCATTACTACTACCTACCGGAAGAAATGTCATGGTAAACATGCAAATCTGGGATTATAGTGTGAATGGTCTAGTACTGTGTGTTATCTGAACAACTGTAAAAGGTAGCCACTTAAGGGACTGTAACTGGTCAACATATGGAAATGGCCAACATAAGCAGCTAGACCTACTGTGCTGATGATACATGTCGTCCAGTCTATGAAAATTAGGTCAACTTACGGAGGTGATCAAGGTAGAAAAGTGGTCAACTATGAAGGTTCTTCTGTATTTTTTATTTTTTAACCCAAGCTCTCCATGGTTAAAGATAGTTTGGATTAAATTCTCTTAATGTTGAGTCTACTAATTAGTGCCGTTTAAGGATTGTCTCTCCATTGTGTTGATTTGTTAATTTCGTTAATTCAGTATTTTATATTACGAATATGTTTGCCCAACCTGAATTTGGAATTAATTATGTATAGCTGTACATTTATTAAGGTCCTGGACACTTATTAGGGTAGTCTTTTAAATACAAGAGAAAAAATAAAGATGAGTAATACGTAGCTTGAGTTGGTTAAATGTTTGTTATGTGTTAGACACTGTGTTAAATGCCTTGTGTTAATTACTTGTTGATTCCTACAACCCTAAAATTAATAATACCATGTATAATAGCACATATTTTATTTCACTCCCTCTGTGGGCTAGCCTCTATTCTAAGCTCTTTATTTATATTAATGGAGTTATTCTTCACAACAGCCTGAGCCAGTGAGGTGCAGGTACTGTTGTTATTCTTTTTAAAAAATGAGAAAACTGAAGGACATAGATAAAGGAACTGATGTAGGGTCACGCAGCTAATAGGAGGCAAAGTTGGAAATCAGTCCCTGGAAATCAGTGTTTAACCACTATACTTCCCCTGGTTGTAGGCAGATATTAAGAAATACATGCTATTCTCATTTTATAGATGGAAATGTTGAAGCTTAGAGATATTAAGCAACAGATCCAAGGTTATACAAATACTATGTCAATCAAGTTTCATTTCTAGGTCTGTTTGATCTCAAAAGGGAGAAATATATCTGTCTGGGAAGATCAGGCAAACTTAATTTGAAGGGGGAGTTTGATCAGTACCATTGCTGTCAGCATGAATATGGGAAACTGTTTCCTGTTGGGAAACATTGAGCAGTCAGATTTAACAGGAGTATGCAGGTATTTAATGTCAGAAATAAAACTGGGGCCAGGTGTGGTGGATTATTATAATCCTACCACTTTGGGAGGCTGAGGCAGATGGATTGCTTGAGCTCATGAGTTCAAGACCACCCTGGGCAAGAGAGAGACCCCATCTCAACTAAAAATAGAAAAACTAGCTGAGTGTAGTGGCAAGTGCCTGTAGTCCTAGCTATTCAGGAGGCTGAGGCAAGAGGATCACTTGAGCCCAATAGACTGAAGTTGCTGTAAGCTCTGACCAACTAGATCATGGAGAATCTTACTGTAGGACTAAGGAGACCAGACTTGAGAATATGGAGATCATAAACCATTCACTTGGTTTGCTTTAGTATTGTCTTTAGCCAATCTCATTGAGATAATTGTGCCTTTAAAAAGAGAACAGAGCTAAAACTTCTTAGCAAAATATCTCAAGAATGGAAGAAAAAGTATCCAGTGTACTCAGCCCTACTATGAAGCTAATTTATAGCTTTCATATGAAGGCTATAACCCAACTATAGCTCAAAAATATGGAGAAAGGGCCTAGGGAGGGGATGGGAGGGGGGAGGTTAGGGTGGAGGGAGAGTAATGAGTGGAGCCACACCTACGGTGCATCTTAGAATGGGTACAGGCGAAACCTACTAAATGCAGAATACAAATGTCTACATACAATAACTGAGAAAATGCCATAAAGGCTACGTTGAACAGTTTGATGAGAATATTTCAGATTGTGTATAAAACCAGCACATTGTACCCCTTGATTGCACTAATGTACACAGCTATGATTTAGCAATTAAAATAAATAAATAAATAAATAGAAACTAAAAAGTGAACAGATAATACAAAAACTTTGGCTTCTGTCATTGACACTTTTTTTTTTTGAGAAAGAGTATCACTATGTTGCCCTCGGTAGAGTACTATGGCCTCACAGCTCACAGCAACGTCAAACTCTTGAGCTTAAGCGATTCTCTTGCCTTAGCCTCCCAAGTAGCTGGGACTACAGGTGCCCACCACAATGGCTCGACTGTTTTTTTTTGTTTTTGTTGTAGTTATCATTCTTTGGCAGGCCCAGGCCGGGCTCAAACCCACCAGCCCTGGTGTATGTGCCCAAGCCACTGAGCTACAGCAAGCTGTCATTGACACTTTTTAAAAAATTAGTCTGTTAGTTCAATTTAAAAATACAGGCTGCTTAGTTTTCACTTATTTTTCTGCTATATCTCAACCTCCTTTCAGCCATATATACAGAACTCAGAATAAAGCCTTTCTGAGATTTTTAGGGAATTAGCATGGGCGTTAACTTAATTAAAATTCAGATAGTAGTATAGTACTATGCTTTTGTCATATTATTGTTTAAAAAGGTTGATGAAAACAGCTTATAATATTTGAAATAATTAAAGTTGTAAATCAGTTCAAAATGTCTTAAAAACCACAGTTTGCTTATGCATGTGGATTTGTAAAAGTACATTTGGTAAAATCTCTGAAGTTAGATTTGAGATCATCTGAACTGACAGCAGTCTGGTTTACCATAATTGTTTAAAGACTATAAGAACTGATGAGCAAAATTGATGTACTATGTCTTTTACCACCACCTATGTTTCATCATTTGTTCAGAATACAAAATATGCCTTCTTGGCCAGACACAATGGTTCACGCCTATAATCCCAGCACTTTGGGAGGGCAAGACAAGAAGATTACTAATACCCCAAACAAAATATGCTTTGGGGTATTAGTCATCATATAGGAAACTATAAATACTTAAAATTTTGTTTTTGTGTTTTTCTGTTGAGACAGTCTCACGCTGTCACTCAGGCTGGAGTGTAGTAGCACAGTCATAGCTCACTGCAGCCTTGAATATCTGGGCTCAAGCCATCCTCCTGCCCCATCTTCTCAAGTAGCTAGGCCTATAGATATGGGCCACCATGCCCAGCTAGTTTTTAAAGTTTTTTTGTAGAGATAGGGTCTCACTGTGTTATCCAGGCTGGTCTCAAACTCCTGGCTTCAAGTGATTCCTCTGCCTCAGCCTTCCAAAGTGCTGGGATTACATATATGAGGAACCGCACCTGGCCCAGAGGAAATTTTATATCTTGTCTTCTCTGGGGTGCAGAAGGCATTTAGAGTGTGCCTTGTTTTCTTTGTAAAATTTTCTTTCTAAATGTGAAAAAAAAAAGAGACATTTAAATTAATGTTTTTCTATCCTTATAACTTTTTAAAAATTCTAGTTGCTCTGCTACATCACTTGGAAATGTTTCTGTAATACTTCCTGTTCAGTTTCATTTTCAAGAGAAACGTGTGGCTCGCTAAAAATGCTGAATTTCATTAATTATTTCTACTAGTATTTCTTAACTTGGTAGTTTGAAGCTAAAAATAGCTTCCTGTTGATATATTGGACAAAAAATAAAAACCTATTCTTTCATCTATGATTTATCAGCCTAGGTACAAAATATTTTTATAAATATATTATTTATAAATATATTTCAAATATCTACCTTGTTTGTGTTTTTTTGAGAAAGCAAATGACTTCATGATGTTTTATTTACTGCGAGTGGTGTAGGAAAATGTTTTTCTTACTAAAACCACATGTTCTTACATTGGACTTTTCTTTTTCCTCACAGGAAATGCTTTGGTCTTTTAAAAATTAGTCAGAAAGAAAAGGAAAAGTGAATGCGTATGCCTGGAAATGTTACTTAAATTTTAACTGACTTACAATCTAATACTTAGCAAAATCATAAAATATTTTGTCTTAGCTGCCCAGATAATTATACAACTCTGAAATAGGTAAAATTATTTTTAAAAAATGGCAAAAAACATTCCCTTCCCCTAAAGAAATACCCACAAAAACTTCATGTTCCATAGATGGGGGAAAGGTATATTTTATCATCTTTTCATATTTTCATTTCTCTAGCACTAGAAAGTTTGGGCTTTGGTTCTTACATCACTGAAGTAAAAGAAGTCCTACAAGAATGCAAGACAGTAGCATTAAAAAGAAGAAAGGCCAGTTCTCGTTTGGAAAACCTTGGCATTCCTGAAGAAGAATTACTGAGACAGCAGCAAGAATTATTTGCAAAAGTAAGTTAATACATTTTAAATTATTTTCATCTGGATCCTACCCTGTTTTTTCTAACAGAAATCATACTGATTTCTGAAGTCCATTCCTAAGTCAACATAACATACCCTGAAGAGTTGGAGGCTGTAGTGTACCACTCACTCTAGACCCCATGCTACAGAGTAAAACCCTGTCTCAAAGAAGAAGAAAAAATAAAAAAAAATAAAAAACATTAATGACTATTAATCTTTCACTTCTCTGCTGTTGTGAATCAGCTAGAGGGTGATGTGTTAATTTGATGAAAAAAAGGAAGAAGCTCTGCTGGATACTTTTCATACCTTGCAGAGTTTTTATGAACTAATATAAATTTAATTATAGTTGTGTAATAAATGGACTCAGAAATGGAGAAATTTGTATGAAATTACTCACTTATTCTGCAGTTATTTACTGAAGTCTTCAGTATTTACCAGGGATTGTGCTAGATGCTAAGCTTATAACAGTCGACAAAAGAGACATGGTTTCTATTATTGTAGAGTGTAGTCTATTGGGAAAGGTTGACATAAATAAAATAGGTTAAGTTCAGACACTTAGGAAATGTTGGAGTCTGCATGTCTTCTGACTCTAAAATCTGCAATTTTTCTATAATATCATGCTCTACCATTTTATCTGCTTAAATTTATTATGGAACTCTTAAATGGAATATGCATTATCCTAGCCACAGCAAAATGCAAAGACATATTGACTGCCTTCCCTATCTATCTTCACTGCTCCATCCCTATTATCTATTCTTTATTTCTCTTTATCTCCTTTCTTACCATGGCATTTGGGTGAAGATCCCTAGTATTTCTTTGTTCTTCTGAGGACAACCAGCAAAGAAGTAAAATAATTGGAGTTGCCTAGTACTTCTTCCCTAAGACCCTAAGTACTTAAGTTCCAAACATGAAAGAAACTAATAAGTATGTATGATATCTTTTTATCACTCTCAGTTGGTTTAGTTTTTTTAGATTTTATTTTAAATACATCATGACAGCCTCATTTGCAGGTAGCGGCAAATATTCAAAAACTTAAAGTTAATTGTAAATTTAAAATGAATCATTTTAATATTATTCTCCAGTTTTTTTTAAGAGACATGATTTCTTTTTTTAAGCAACATTGTCTTGGCATGTTGCTGAGGCTGGAGTGTAGCAGCTGTTAACAGGTGTGATCATAGCACATTACTGCCCCAAACTACTGGGCTTGAACACCTGGGCTCAAGTGATCCTCTTGCCTTAACCTCCCAAGTAGCTGGGACTACTAAATGTCTCCTGCCCCTGGCTCAATAAAGGCTTTTATGTTCAGAGTAAAGTATGAGAGCTGATATGGAGCCATGGTACCTAAAGTCAGTATAACTAGCACATGACTTTGCAGACCATTTCACTAAACTATAAGATCAAGCACCTTGGGCGGCGCCTGTGGCTCAGTGAGTAGGGCACCGGCCCCATATACCAAGGGTGGCGGGTTTGAACCCAGCGCTGGCCAAACTGCAACAAAAAAATAGTTGGGCATTGTGTCAGGCACCTGTAGTCCCAGCTACTTGGGGGGCTGAGGCAAGAGAATCACCTAAGCCCAAGAGCTGGAGGTTGCTGTGAGCTGTGACGTCACAGCACTCTACCAACAGCAACAAAGTGAGTCTCTGTCTCTTAAAAAAAAAAAAAAAAATCAAGCACCTTTGCAGCATAACCTTTGTAGTTGATTAGGCTACCAAGTGAGTATGATTAAGCTGATTAAATTTACACATTTGGTTTGCTGCATCATTTTTTTTTTTTTTTTTTTTATGAATTCTTGAAATGTTTTTAGTGAAGCACATTTAATTTTCTGAACTCTTTGGGTATTCCTTCCATAAAAGTAAATATGCCAGTGTATTAGAATTAACTATAGTCCATCTGTCTTTGTAAAAATGGAAGAAGAGAGTTATCAGAGTGAACATTTGGTTTCTAATTTCCTAAGCAAAAGAAAAGTTTTTGTGTATTATAGAAGATTGTCTTATCCATGTTTTTACTATTATTTCTTCCTCTTTGCCTTTAATTATTTGTGGGTCTTCTGTATCTCCTTATGTCCCTCCAAGCCCTTACATCTTTTGCTATAATTGTGGTACCACCCAGGCATGTTGGTGCCTTTCTATAGTCCCCGCTTGGAGGCTGAGATGGGAGGATCCCTTAAGGCCAGAAATTTGAGGCTGTAGCACACTATTATCATGCCTGTAAGTAACCACAGACTTCCAGCCTAGGCAACAGTGAGACCCCATCTCTTAAAAAAAAAAAAATCTATGTTATTATGTGTTAAAAATGTATACCATGTTTTCCTCACATTTGACTTCTGCCCTACCCCAGAGACAGACAGCTAATCACCAAATTTAGTGATATTTTTCTCCTTCAAATCTCACTCTTCTAGAGGTTTTTAAAAAGGTAACATTTAGCAGGTACCTTTTTCTTTACTAGCCTTTCCCCAAAGTAATAAGTTTTCTTCTTCTTTGCTGGCCCACCCTTGCTCCTTGATCAACACATTTCAAGTCAAAATTCAATTAACGTGTGAGTCCCTACTGCATGTAAGACATTATATATAGTACTACAGATATACAGTAATGAAGAATATGTCGTCTTGTTCTTAAGAAACTTAGAGTCTTGTAGGGAGGACTAATATAGATATACTAACAACTATACTGGGTGTCCATAAAGTTCATGTGCGGTTTAAAATATTTTAATATTTTAAATCACACATGAACTTTATGGACACCCTATGTTTTGAGGCTGGCTTCTTGGATGAGGAAGGTAACTATGAGACCAGCTACTCTCATGAGAAAGATCCCAAGCATAGAGATATCACATCAGATTTTGGGGGCATAAGAGTGTGTTAGTTATTAAGCAATTGGCTTAGCCTCAAACCCACTTTTTTATGCTCTGCTTTGTGAGTGGGCCTAGTACTATGCTAGCTAACTCCCCATGAGGCCTTGCAGCCAGAAGGGGGTTCTAGAGGTAGATTGTAAGGCTGGAGGAAGAGGGACTTACTCCTTTTATTTCCTCTTGGCTTCCAGCAACACTTTTTTATTCCAGCTGCATCAGTTTTTCTGTAGTGGGGACTGAATTTAATTTGCATCATCTCTAATACAGAATCACCCTCAGCCTGCACCCTCCCCTTCACAGTAGTATGGATCCCAACTCTTGAGGCCTTCCTCAAAGCTCAGATATAGTAGGACCAGCCAGTTCGTGTCCATTCTTCAGTGGTCTTAGTTTCAGTTCTGTGGGGTTGTCTAGCTGTATTGCTGATGCTGGTCTCAAACTTCTGGCGTCTAGCAGTCCTCTCTTATCAGCCTCTCAAAGTGCTGTGATTATGGGTCTGAGCCATATGTCTAGCAACAATTCTTTTTTTTTTTTTTATTGTTAAATCATAGCTGTGTACTTAGTGCAATCAAGGGGTACAATGTGCTGGTTTCCTATATAATCTGAAATATTCTTATCAAACTGTTCAACGTAGACTTCATGGCATTTTCTTAGTTATCGTATGTACACATTTGTATTCTGCCTTTAGTAAGTTTCTCCTGTACCCATTCTAAGATGCACCATAAGTGTGGCCCCACTTATTACCCTCCTGCCACCCTAACCTCCCCCCTCCCTTCCCCTTCCTTGGCCCTTTTCTCATATCTTGTGCTATAGTTGGGTTATAGTCTTCATGTGAAAGCTATAATTTAGCTTCATATAGGGCTGAGTACATTGGAAACTTTTTCTTTCATTCCGGAGATACTTTGCTAAGAAGAATATGTTCCAGCTCCATCCATGTAAACATAAAAGAGGTAAAGTCTCCATCTTTCTTTTAAGTCTGCATAATATTCCATGGTGTACATGTACCACAATTTGCTAGTCTATTTGTGGGTCGATGGGCACTTGGGCTTCTTCCATGACTTAGCAATTATGAATTGGGCTGCAATAAACATTCTGGTATAGATGTCTTTGTTATATTGTGATTTTTAGTCTTCTGGGTATAAACCTAGTAAAGGAATTAAAGGATCGAATGACAGGTCTATTTTTAGGTCTCTAAGTATTCTCCAAACATCCTTCCAGAAGGAACCTATTTGTGTGCATTCCCATCAGCAGTGTAGAAGTGTGCCCTTTTCTCCACATCCACACCAACATCTCTGGTTTTGGGATTTTGTTATGTGGGCTACTCTTACTCTACTGGGGTTAGGTGATATCTCAAAGTAGTTTTGATTTGCATTTCTCTGATGAGCTTTTTTTCATGTGTTTGTAGAT
>CAUYPK010036001.1:0-18943 GCA_963574355.1 Loris lydekkerianus | reverse complement strand
TACAGATGTAAGCCCACCAGGAATAACAGCCAAAGTAACCTGAGATGACTTTGCCAGTTTTTTTATGTCATCAGATGTGTGAGCTCTGAACATATCCCAAACCAGCAACAATGTTTTTTTCTTCAAGGCTGCTCCTGGTCGCGCGTTCCAAATTTCTTTCAGCCATTTTTTTGTTCCTTCCTCATCCATTCAGCCTTTTTCATGTACGCACACTGTAATTCCTGGTGGGGATTTGACCTTTTTAGGAAAAGTCTTCCTTTTAAAAATAATGACAGGTCTCAGCTTAGTTCCATTAGCTAAACATGAAAGAATGACCGAGAAATGGTTTTTTTTGTTTCCTGTGGTTCTAAGTAAAGTAGTTTTCTCTCCCAAACTTGCCATAGTTCTGTTGCTTGGAAGATCAAAGGTCATTTAAATACATGATTACATTTACAATTCATGATTGTTTGATATACTGTATACCATTAATGTACCACATTAACCCATAGTATTCAATGGCAACTTTAATAAAGTGAATAAACCATTTAAGACAGTAAAGCCTTGTAAATAAATGGTTAAAAATCCTGAATCCTTATACTCCAAAACCCCTGATTATAAAGATTCGGGATTTATAAACATTTATTTATAAGACTTTACTGCCTTAAATGGGGTTTTCACTTAATTAAATGTGCCATTAAATATTGTGGGTTAAATAGTTCAGTGGAATACAGTTCAGTTCAGCCGCCTACCTCTTCAGCTCAGCCAGGACTTGTGGACTGAGCTGAAGCACTGCCCCCTCAAGCAGACGGCAGAAGATGACTGGAGACTATGAGCATTTGATTAGGCGCGCGCACACCAAATCAAATAACCTGTATGACCCGAGTATAAGCCGAGTTCAGGTTTTTCAGCACAAATTTTCGGCACAAAAACTTGGCTTATACTCGAGTATATATGGTAAATGGCCACTAAACATATGAAAAAATGTACATTTTTACTCATAAGGGAAAGACAAATTCAAATCACAATGAGATAGTACTACATACCCACCAAAATGGCTAAAATTAAAACGACTACCATTTTCATGCATTGGTGAAGATAACTAAAACTCTCAGACATTGCTAGTAGAGCATAAACTGATACCACTTTGGAAAACTGGCAATCTATACACATCTAAACTGTGGCCTATTGGTTTCACTCCTTGCTATGCACCAAAAGAAATGAGTATGTATATTAAACAAAAGGCATTCAAAATGTTCAATTTTATTCATATAGAAAAAGCTGGAAACAAATGTTCATCAAAAGAACAGTAGAGAAATTCTGGTATATTCATACAATGGAA
The DNA here is from genome assembly GCA_963574355.1 of Loris lydekkerianus. Lineage (NCBI taxonomy): Eukaryota > Metazoa > Chordata > Mammalia > Primates > Lorisidae > Loris > Loris lydekkerianus. The sequence goes on along the minus strand of CAUYPK010036001.1, from coordinate 17,625 downwards.
TACCATACACCAATAAAAACATACTACTAACACAACAATTGAATGAACTTCGAAAGCATTATATTGAGCAAAGAAAGCCAGACATGAAGAATGCACTACACAATTCTATGTATAGAAGGGGTAAAGCTGAGGATTAGAAGGCAAAATAGCAGTTACCTCTGGAAGGAGGTGGTATTGCTTGGGAAAAGACATAAAATCTTTCTAGATTCATGGAAATATATTACATCTTGAACTGGGTGGTGTTTATCCAGATGTATATATTTGTAGAAAATCATTGAACTCTACCTTTAATATTTTTCACTTTATTATATATAAATTATATCCCATTTTTTAAAAAATAGGATTTAAAAAGCATTGAGAAAGTATATTACCAATTATTTTCTAAAAAGTGGGAGTAGACTATTTTTCTTGGATTGAATAGAATATCTCTCAAAGGATGTAAGGAGGGGAAGAAGGTGGGGTGGAGAGAGAGGAAAGGAGATTGATATTGCAGAATTTTACATACAGAGTGAAAAAAAACAAGTTTACGCCCCAATGTTATCATATAAAGAGCCATCTTGCTCTCTTAAAAGTGTCCTGGTTTATATGAAAAATTGTATGGTCAACCTATTTATGCATCTTGTGGATTTAATATTATGTGAATGCCTTACCTGTTCAAAAAATAAATTAAATATAAACTAAATAATACAGTGTCTTTGATAACAACATAAGAGCATTTTCTCTTTGTTAACTGTGTTTCCTTAGTTTTTAAAAGTAACATAAATATCTTAGAAGCAATGCCTGTAAAGTCGATTTAATCCATTCTGCACACTTAGGTCAAACTAGTCTTATGAAGCACAACTTTCATCATGTCACTCCCCTTCTGTAAAACTTCTCTAACTTCACTGTGACCAAACAACATCCAAACTTCTTTACTTGATCTTGAAGACTCAAGGTAGCCTCAATTAACCTTCCCTCAATACTCTGAAAACTTAACTCTCAGCTCTTCTATAATTGGCCAATTGCTTTTCATACCTGCTTCCCTGTCTTTGTTCACTGCGTGATCTCCTCTGGGAATGTCTCAATTCACCCAAATCATATCCATCTTTCAAGGTATCATGCAACTCAACTCCCATCATTTCCCTGAAGTCATACTCTGAGCCACTTAATTCTATGCATTTTTCTATTATTTTCTAATTTTTCCGTAAGTATACATCTAACCAAGTCAACTGGTACTTACAGAGTAACATTTTGGTACCTAATATTACTATACACACATAGGTAATACATCTTTGTTCATGAAGATTAATCAGCATAATTCTTCTTGATGTTTAAGTGTGCCATAATTTATAGTTGAATTATTAATGTGGAATGTAAATGTCTTAGCACAATAACTAAGAAAATGCCAGGAAGGCTATGTTAACCATAGTGATGAAAATGTGTCAAATGATCTATGAAACTAGGGTACAGTGCCCCATGATCACATTAATGCACATAGCTATGATTTAATAAAAAAAATTAAAAATAAAAAATAAAAATTACTGAGAATACATATCACATATGTCTGAGTCATTTACTTTCCAAATTCTCTTATACTCATTGATTTCATTCTCAATTTCCTCATAGTCCCTATGCATTAAAAAATTGGTATATAAACAGATATTTCCTTTTGAGTAATAATGGGTTAGCATACAGCCATAGATGTGAAAAATTATGGAATATGATTTTATTCAAAGCATAGAATTATAAATTAAGCATAATATAAAGGCCTTAATAAGTCACTAACTTCTGTTCGAGTCTATGAAAGAATATCTGTTACTTCCAATGGAAAAAAGTTTTTAATAATAATGCTTCCTCTAACTGTTCCCAAGTGTGGTCCACAAGTCACATTTATCATAAGCAGTTAGGCAGCTGCTTGTTTGTGGGCTCTTCCTGCAGATCAGTAACTCTGAGAGTGTAGGTCAGGATTACACAGAACCACACAGTGTGTTCTTCATGTCTGGCTACCTTTGCTCAATATAATGCTTTTGTGATTCTTTCAATTACTGTGTGTATTAATTGTATGGTTTTATTGGTATATGGTATTCCATTGTATGAATATACCAGAATTACTCCACTGTTCTTCTGATGAACATTGGAGTTGTTTCCAGTTTTTTCCTGTTTTGAATAAAATTGAACATTCTACTGAATGTTTTTGTTGGACATCCACAGTCATTTCTCTTATACTGCTGATTCTCACGTGTCTCACCTTACATCATACACAACGTCAGGCTTTCACATTTTATCAAAGACATTTTATTCACTATTTATAATATCTCATAGAAGAGGTATGTGAACTTTACTTCCATATGCACCCTTCACTGAAACACAGGAAGCTATATGATATGTTCAAGAACATATAGCACAGTGCTAGATATTCCTTTATTCATTCACTCAATACATGTTTACTGAAAGCATTTACTAAGGCTCTGCTCTATGCATAGAGACACAGCAATGATCAAAACAAAGATCATGGTCTTTCTTATGAAGCTTTCTACTGAAGCCCATTTTAGGTGATCAATAAACATTGCATAGGAGTGATTTAGAGTTAGGGTCCTAGACTCTAAGTGGAATGCATTCTCACTATTCAAAATGGTCTATTTACTATACTGTAGAGCAGTATACTGTATACTGAGCAGCTGCAGAAGCAAGATACAGATAGCAGGATTCACTCAGCGGCATCATAGAAAGTGGGAACACTACAGGCTGTAATAGTAAAGCAGATCTGGGTTCAAAGTCTGGCTTTAGCTCTTCACATCCTTGGGCACTCTGAACAAGCTATGTAAGCCTCTAAGCTTCAGTTATACAGTTCATCAATATCTACCTGGACATATCTACATGAGCATCAAAGGAGACAATAGCATATGTAGAACATCTAGCATGGGCTTAGCACAGTGTAGATACTCAAAATCAGTTCTCTTCCTCTCCATAATCAAATATGAATCATATCTGACAATACCTTAAAAGACTATACTTTGGATTTAATGTCATCAACTGTAACTAGTATTCCTTAAATTTCATTATAAAGATTGCTTTCATAAATTTTACCCTATGTTATGCATTTAGATATGCCCCCTTTTAGATAAAAATGGCATTATTATGCCATTATAGAAAAAATATGCATTTTGAGTTTTTCTATTATAATACTAACCTCATACCTTTGGAACATCATTGATTTCTAGGCAGAAATATATGAGATCATCACCAAAAAAATACATTTATATATACTAATATGTCTTCTTTTCTCATTGAACTACTAAGTAATATAAGTCTACAAACAGTAAGTTCAGTCACTGTTCCCTACCTCTCCAACCTTGTTTTGCCCCTTCTTTACTAGTTCGCAATAATACAATGACACTACCCTTCTTTTGGTTCCAGAAACCTACCAGGCTCTCTGGTTACTGGGTAATGGTTACCAGTTCTACTTTAGATATCTGGCACTCAGAGAGCCCCTCCCTCACTGACCATCCTGACATAGGGTTATGCAGTGAAGCCTCCTGATGACAGAGAAGCCTGGATCTCAACCAGTCATCGGCCAACATGGAATTACGCGGCAGCACAGGTACATGGCTGGGTAGTTAAAGTCCACATGCAATGGATATAACTGGCAATAGTGCATGTGCATTGACTAGTGAAAAATATTACCAGGAGCTTTCAAAATTGACCCTTCCTATGCAAACTCTGCTGAGAGGCTTAGGGAATTATAATACATTGCTGATAAGATAAATAAAAACAACTCTCTTAAGGGGAACTTCCAGCATGGCCTGATTCTCTTAAATCTGCTTTTATCTTTTACTGTCAAACCACATTTTGTGAAGACCGTTAGAAGTAATAATATAATAATGGTCTGAGGCACACTGTTATATATGTTAAGAGCTTTAACTATAGAAGAGTACCCTGTACTCATCTTCCAAGTTCTTCTGATTTGTACATAATGAATATTTTCTATTAATGTTTTGCCTTTCCCATTTGACAGCTTCAGAAGAGTAAAGACTATGCCTGTCCTGTGGCCTGAATAATCTCTAGTGACTACCACAGTTCCCGTCACACGGTAGGAAATACATGCAATAGCTATTCACTGGATTGGTGCATGACTTAATTAGGGAGTGAGAGATGAGTCCATGTGAAAGAGATATAGTATACAGGAGTGAAGTTTACTTAATTTAATACATGTAAACTATATAAAGCAATGTTTGGCAAATAGTAAGTACTCAATAAACATTGCTGTTACTGTTTGTTTAACTAAAACAAAAATCATTCGAGTAGGGTGACACAAAAGATAAAGACTGCTGTTAACATATATTATAAGGCTGAGCACATACTGTGTGATTATCCCTGTCAGAATATAGTACAGAGTACTAAGGGAACTACAATAATTCCATACGTTTGCAGTTTTTAATTTTATTCATTTTAGCATTTGAATATACACATTCAAATATCCCAGATCTTTTCACATATTCCCAACTGAGGACAGTGGCCTTAAATAAAAGTACTCACAATAACAATATCTTGGCCATATAACAGTCTACAGCAGGTGTCCTCAAACTGCGGCCCGCAGGCCATGTGCAGCGGTGTGAATTGCATTTGTTCCCGTTTTGTTTTTTACCTCAAAATAAGATATGTGCAGTGTGCATAGGAATCAAAATAAGATATGTGCAGTGTGCATAGGAATTTGTTCATAGTTTTTTTTTTTTTTTTGAACTATAGTCCGGCCCTCCAACAGTCTGAGGGACAGTGAATTGGCCCCCTGTTTAAAAAGTTCGAGGACGCCTGGTCTACAGGATAGAGCAAAGAGAGATATGTTCATGCTCCATTCTCTCAATGTATGGAAAAAAAAACAGTTCCCTCAAACATTTTAAGGAAAGACCACAGACATAAAAAATATATGAGAGACCTTAGATTTCAAAACATCAAACTCCAATAGCTGCTTTGAAACTAATATACAGAAGACTGCAAAAGAGAAGACATGAGATCACTCTGCCTCAGTTCATCCCAACACTGAAATAGTTCCTGAAGAATCAACTAAAGAAAGTGATTCAAGGAAGAAAAAATGTACTAGAACTAGAACAAAAATTTTAAGACTACCAATCCAGTTTACTTTAAAATAGACTTTTAGTATTTTTATTTACTAGGTTTTTATACTATTTTTTTAGTTAATTTAATACCATTGATTATTATTTTCTCTATGAGTCAATTTTTTTTTTTATTTAACCAACTGTATTTTGGACATCTAAGCATGCTTTTTAGGAACTCCCCAACTTGCCCTCAATATAGAGAGATTATTATAAAATCAAATAATTCTTTTATGGCCAGAATTTAAGGCATATGACAAATCAGATATAACTATACCTGAAGCTTTAATTAACAAATTTTCAAATATGTAACTATTTCTAATGTTGCAGATGTAAAAAGGAAACTTCTGCTATGAATATGTGACAAATCAAGACACTCTAGTAGAAATGGACAGCTGAGGTCTGGTTTAGTCAGCTATTCTATTTGAAAGAAAAAATATTCCTAAACCACATGAAGGTGACTATATTAAACTTGAATAATACGATAAATATGAAAAATACATTCACCCCTGATATATTGCTTCTTGCTAAAAATATTGCTCTTTTCCATCAAGCCAAACTGATGGTTATCCTCAAATACATTTGTGATGAACGCTTCCATTTTACTTTAATAAGTCATTTACTTTACTGGGTTTCTTTCTAAAATCAACTCAAGTTTGATCCTATGGGTTAGTAAAAAGTAAAATCTCGAAAATATGGCTATTCTTAAGGATGCCTACCTCAGGTCCTGTGATGTGCATCAGACCAGAGACAGCAGAGGCAACAGCATCATAACCAGCTCGCCGAGACATCGGACCTGTCTGACCATACCCTAAAATGAAAAGAGACATATTCAGCATCAGTCAGGGGGTGCCAAAACTGTTGAAAATACTGTGCTAAAACCACTGTATCCAGAAACCTTGCAGCATTTTGTTACTACTAGATCTACACTATCCCTTCAAGAAAGCAGTAAAAATTAATAATGGTGTTCTAAGCCCAGAAAATAAAAAAGTGCTGATTTGGAGGCCAGATTTTATCTGCATGATTATTTTGTTTGGTTTACAAAATGCTTTGAAATGATTTCATTTACTTGCCAACAGTTAACAATCAGGAGATAGAACAAAAATGCAAATTTCTGGCTTTTCTTGAAAAAAAATCAGAAAATTGTTCAAACTAGACCCACATGCTTTTTTGTTTGTTTTTTGAGACACAGTCTCACTCTGTTACCCTGGGTAGAGTGCACAGCAACCTCAAATTCTTGGGCTTAAGCAATTCTCTTGCCTCAGCCTCCCAAGTAGCTGGGACTAAAGGTACCCACCACAATACCCAACTATTTTTGTTGAGGTTGTCATCGTTGTTTTAGTTGGCCGGGGCTGGTTCGAACCCGCCAGCCTCAGGGTATGTAGCTGGAGCCATAACCACTGTGCTACAGGAGCCAAGCCATAGACCCACACTCTTGCATGGCAACAATCAGGATGAGCTCTCCCCTTTACAAAGGGCATATGTTCTCCCAATTGCCACAATCTCCACCATTCCTCACTCCCTCAGCCTGATCCCCTCATTCTACTTCCTCAACCCCAATAGGCATTTGCTAACCTTATTCTGAACACAATAATATACAAAGTAAAGCAAAACAAGGTCTCCTTGGGCTCTATTTACATATTTTCTCAAGTACACAAAGAAAATATAAATGATAATTTTAAGATTTGTACATAAAACAATATCTTCTAACTACTTTTTAAGATTATATAGATGTCACTTTGTTTCTTCCTTTTTTTTTTTTTTTTTTTTTGCCTTCAGCAAGCAAGAACCAAAAAAACACAAGAAGTAGTTTCCTCCATCTTGGATCTTATCTCAAAATCCTGCACATCAACCAGAGAGTGGCCAAATGAAGAGCCTTCCAAACCCATCAGCTAGCTGTTGTCACTCCCTGAGTACCCTGCTTTAGAAAAATCAAGAAAGTTATCTGACAGCCTTGCTTCTCCCGCCATTTGGAAGATTCTCCTTTACATTTTGTACTGTATATCTACATAGTCCCTTGTATCTTCTAAATCACCACTCAAATGTCTTCTTCCTGGAGATACCTTCCCTGAGAACATTTTACAAAAAGGACCCTCACTTCTCACTTCTAATCCTCCTTACTCAGGTATATTTGTCTTCATAGCCCTTACCCCAACATAATATAGTTTTTTGTTCATTGATTTATTGTATCTCCTCCCTACAAAAATGTATGCTTCAGAAATTTTTTCTATTTGATTCATTGCTGCATCCCCAGCAGCTAGAAGTGTTCAGTAATATTTATTGAAGAAATAAATAAATACTTTTATATGAAATATTTATTTTTTAAAAAACAAATAATCTATAAAAAGTAAATGAGCAAAGAAACTAAAGAAGTGAGTGAGAATTATCAATTAACCTACCCAGATGTAATTGCCACCAGAAATGGTCTTTGTCAGAAATAAAAATATGTGAAACAAAATTCATAGTAAAGCTATCACTTAATATTAATAAATTAAAATAGTTCAGGATTAAATATTTATTATAATTGATGACAGAAAAGGTGTCAAAACATGTCCCACTTTATGTTTTATCATGCAAAATTTCAAACAAATAAAAATAGAATGTATAATAAGCCCATCATCTAACTTCAATAATTATTTATTCAGACCAGGCACTATGGCCTATAATCCTAGCACTCTGAGAGGCTGAGGCAGGTGGATTGCTTCAGCTCACGAGTTCAAGACCAGCCTGAGCAAAAGCGAGACCCCGTCTCTACTAAAAATAAAAAAACCAAGGCAAGGCTCAGGGCCTGTAGCTCAGGGCTAGGGCACCAGGAACATACACAGGAGCTGGTTGGTTCAAATCCAGCTCAGGGCCTGCCAAACAATGACAACTACAACCAAAATATAGCCGGGTGTTGTAGCAGGCACCTGTAATCCCGGCTACTTGTGAGGCTGAGGCAAGAGAATTGCTTAAGCCCAAAAGTTTGAGGTTGCTGTGAGCTGTGACACCACAGCACTCTACCCAAGCAATATAGTGACATTCTGTCTCAAAAAAAAAAAAAAGAAAGAAAGAAAGAAAGAAAAACTGAGGCAAGATGATGACTTGAGCCCAAGAGTTTGAGGTTTCTGTGAGCTATGACATCATGGCACTCTACTCAGGGCAACAGCTTAAGACTCTGTCTCAAGAAAATAATAATTAGTATTATTATTTATTCATAGTCAATCTTCTTTTCGTTATACTTATTTTTCATTTAAAACCATTGTATGAAGAAAAAAATAAAACCATTTTTAAAAAACCAAATGCCTTGATTTAGGTAAAAATCAGTTTTGTCTCCCATCTTCAACAACAAAACTTGTAAATTCTGAACTATTACTTTTTAAGACTTTAGAAAGGCAAAAATGGAATATTAGGTGAGTAAAAATGGTAATAAATTATATCAACATTTTGAACTGTATATCTACATAGTAAATGTATGTATTTATGCATACATAAACACAAAAATGAATGCCAAGCTTTAAAGAATAAATTCTAGGCCAGGCCCAGTGGCTCACACATGTAATCCTAGCACTTGGGAAGCCAAGGCAGGTGGATTGCTTGAGCTCACAGGTTTGAGATCAGCTTGAGCCTCAGCAAGACCTCCTCTCTAAAAATAGCACGGTATTGTGGCAGGGGCTTGTAGTCCCAGCTACTCAGGAGGCCGAAGCAAGAGCATCACTTGAGCCCAAGAGTTTGAGGTTGCTGTGAGCTATGACATTACAGCACTCTACGAAGAGTGACAAAGTGAGACTCTGTCTCAAAAAATAATAATAATAAATAAATTCCAGAGCAGCCACTTTGCAGCTGTACAGGGCACTCCAGCCCAGGCTTCCAATCTTCAACACACTAGTGTTCAGAGAGAAATTGCCACCATAGGCAGGAACACCATGTGCTCTCTGAACCACCTGTAACCTCAATAGAAAGACAAAGGAAGGAACTAAGTTTCAGTCTGCTTTATCCTGGCAAAAACCACGTGCTTCCGGATAGGAGCTCAAATCCCTCAAATGGGATAAACCAAATCCCCTCATTATCAGCACAAATCTAAATGCAGTCTTCCATATAAAGGACTGCAGGAAAATATGCTCAGAAAAACAAACAGCTTACTAAATAAAAGACTATAGTTGCCTTCTGAAATAAATAGACTATAGTTACCTACTGAAATAAATATCTTTCTGTTCAGCTTACAACAAGGGGAAGAAACAAATATCCTAATCACTTTAAATTACAACTTCCAAGTATAGGTATTTCTATTAAATAGAAATTAATAATGCAGGCAGCATGGCATAGTGAAAAAGAGGAGTTTTAGGATTTTAAAAGTCTGATTCAAATTATAGTTCTGCCAATTATTATTAAACTCTTGGCAATTTATTTAATCTCCTTCAGCCTCATTATCTTCGCCTGTAAAATGGCACTATTCACATTTATCTCATAGATTTCTCATAGGAAATAATCTCATAGGATCATTATATTTGATTATTAGAATCCTATGAGATAGGATTAATTCTATATATAGATAGAATAATCTCATAGGATTATTATATTTGATAAGACAGAATAAGCAGCTAGGTGTGGTGGCTCATGCCTGTAATCCTAGCACTCTAGGAGGCTGAGGTGGGTGGATGACCTGAGCTCAGGAGTTTGAGAACAGCCTGACCAAGAGTGCGACCCTGTCTCTACTAAAAATAGAAAAACTGAGGCAAGAGAATCTCTTGTGCCCAAGAGTTTGAGGTTACTGTGAGCTATAATGTCATGGCACTCTACCAAGGGTAACAAAGTGAGACTCTTTCTCAAAACAACAACAACAACAACAAAAGACAGCACAGCAAAGTGCATTTTAGAGCAAAGTAGGGCATTTAGAGCTAAATATATATAGCTACTAAATATGCATTGATCAATGCACTTACCTTTTTCACAAAATAATGAAAATAACAAAAAGAAAACTTCCCTGAGGTATGCCTAAATGATAAGAACAGGTACTCTAAGCATTGATATTATATTGCTTAATAACCCATAAAAATTGAAATTTTTATACTTGGAATCTTGCACTTGTTCATTGTAGAAAAGAATTTGACAATAAAAATTTTATACATATATATGTCAAAAATTATTCCACCTTTTCACTCCTTATACTTGCCTTAAATATTTGAACACTGACTATCAGTAATATCAACAAATATTTATGATGATAAATAAAGTTTTAAAATGGGAACATACGTGATAGATCTTATCAGTAGCATTTTTAAAAAATCACATACACACAAGGGAACAGACATCAAAACTATTTTGCTAACATTACTCTGTTGGCAATGTGCAAAAGGAAATTGCTTATTAACAATTTATTGAAAAGCTGAAAATTAGTAAGCATGGGATCCAGCTAATTCTTTTTAATTTTATTTTAACTTTACAATTCCAAAACAACTATGATCAAAATCTAAATTAAAGAGGAAAGATGTAAGCATTTCAGTTCTATTCATATTCAAATAAAGGAGTAAGGAAAATTAAGGAAATTATGGAAAATCAGAGAGGATCACCCAGTACACATTCATATTCTGCCCCCTCCCCATCTTCCACTTAGTCACTCACTTTGATTTTAAGGAGAAACATCGCCATCTTGTGGCTTTTATGAACATTGGCTGTAAGCAAAACTTGAATCTCCAGACTTGTAAGTTAAATGTGGAGGGAGGCAACTGAAGGGAAAAGATGGTTTGTTTTTTTTTGAGACAAAGTCTCACTATCTCGTCCTTGGTAGAGTGCCCTGGCGTCACAGCTCACAGCAACCTCAAACTCTTGGACGTAAGCGATTCTCTTGCTTTAGCCTCCCAAGGCGCCCACCACAATGCCCAGCTATTTTCTTGTTACAGTTGTCATTGTTGTTTAGCTGACCCAGGCCGGGCTCAAACCCACCACCCTTGGTGCATGTGGCTGGCACCGTAACCACTGTGCTTCAGGCATCGATCCAGAAAAGATGTCTTATCTCTGAATATTCACCCTGAGTGCCACATGATCTGGCCTGCCCACCCCTGACTTCACTCGTTTTTCTTAATTGTGTCTAAATTCATGTTTTTATTCTCTCCCTAACTTACAAAGCAGGGCTACCACTGGCACTCTTGCTTTCTCCAATTCCTGTGACACTTTCCATAGGACTCAACACGCTAACAATGGTTACCCTTTTGGAGTTCAAAGATCTCTTTGACAACCTAGAGAGCAGCTATGAAACTCTCCCCAGCAGAAAGTAATTGAACATAAGTTCATACTCTTACTAATCCCATTCTTTTCCCCTGGGTTCATCAAGACAACTCTCCTGATGGGGATCAATTCAATGACAGATTTGAGGCTTCCAAGCAACTAAGATCTTCAAGATGGGACTCTCGTCTAATAAAAAAAGGATACAAAGAAAACAAAATAAAGCATTTCTCATCTTTACCCTCCTATTTCTGGCTTCCATACCTCATTCTTGGCTCTTATGATCACAGTCATCTTTTTAAAGTGATCTACCTAAAGCTTTCTAGGGGCTTTTCAAGTTGCCTAGAATAAATCCAGACTCCTTATCCTGGCTTAGAGGGCCCTGTGTGGCTTTGGTCACTACATACTCTCTGGTCTCAGTTCATCAATTTTCCTACTGCCCTATTTTGAGCCCATTGCCTTTCTTAGTGTTCTCCAGATACACCCACAGCTTAGTCCCTGGGTGTCCTCCAGATACACCCATAGCTTATTCCTCTGCACTACCTAGAAAGTCCCTCTGCCTAGTCATCACATGGCTTGCTACTACTGATTATGTGATCTTAACTATATCTTCCTCATAGAGGCCTTCCCTATCATCCAATCTAAAATAATCTCATAGGAACTCTCTAGCATTTTGTCCTATTTTCATCCTTTCTAAAGTACTTATCTCTAGATGATAGTTTTAACTTTTTAATGAATATCCATCTCTCTAGAATGTAAGCACCATGAGGCCTATGATCCAGAAGTCTGTCTGTTCTCTGAGATTTTTTTCAGCACTTCTAATAATGTCTACCAACATCTCAGTAAATGTGTGTTAAATAAATAAATAAATGTGAATAAATAAGCTTGGGCAATGGAATAACACTATTTATAACTGGCTGTAAAACAGGTAAACCTGTACTTCCTCCAGTAATACCTAAAATAATCTACCTAATTAAGGGTAGAGGACAGAGTGAGAAGGTCCAGGCAACTATTTCTGATGTTCAACTGTTGACAGTCCCCAATAGTCCATATTTGGCACCCTATCTTCTCATTCTCATCTTTCGAATGAATCTCATCCATTCCGTGGTACAACACAAGTTACTGGCAACCCCCATATCTATAATAACTATATTTGTCAAGTTTGTGTGTATTAGGCACTGTATTAGATTTTCGTCAATTAGACAATTTAAATCACAGAACAAAACTATGAGTTATCCCCTCTTTACAACTCTAAAAACTGAGACTTAGAAACATTAAGTCATCTTCCCAAAGTCACACAGATAGTAAGTAGCAGATTTGAACACAAGTCTGGGTCCTTAACTATGAAGATGTTTATGTACATTTGTGCATGTATAGACATCTCCAACAAAAAGGCAAAGGCCTGCAAGCCCACACTGCCCTAAACAGAACTTACCAACCCAGTCTGCTCCTTCTACATTCACTATTTTACTGATGGAAACATCACCCACATGTTTGCACAATCCAGAAGCCTCAGAGTCATCCTGGGTTCTTTTATTTAACTTCCTGCCCATAGTCAGTTGATCACTAATTTCTGATTATTTGACCTGCCAAATAATTCCCAGGTCCATCTAGACGAGTGGTTCTCAACCTGTGTGTCAAGACCCCTTTGGGGGTCAAACGACCCTTTCACAGGGGTCACATAAGGCCATCCTGCATTTCAGAGATTTACATTATGATTCATAACAATAGCAAAATTACAGCAAAAAAGTAGCAACGAAAATAATTTTATGGTTGGGGTCACCACAACATGAGGAACTGTATTAAAGGGTGGCAGCATTAGGATCTGATCTAGACTCTTAAGTCTTGCAATCATTTATTCCTGCTTCTCCTGCCTCAGTTTATTCTTTATGTGGCTACAAAGGCTTCTTGAATATTTTAATTCTAATCAAGTCATTTCCCTATTAAAATTCTTATTAAGAATGGGCACAGAAGCTAATGTCTATAATCCCAACACTTTGGGATGCCAAGATGGAAGGACAGCTGGAGGCCAGGAGTTCAAGACCAGCCTAGGCAACATAGGAAAACCCCATCTCTACAAAAAAATTTAAAAATACTGATACATACCTGTTGTGTTAACTATTTGGGCAGCTGAAGTGGGAGGATCACTTGAGCTTAGAAGTTTGAAGTTGCAGTGATCTGTGATCACACCACTGCACTCCTGCCTACGGAAAACAGTAAGATCCCATCTCTTTAAAAAAAAAAAAAAAAGGAAAAAAAATGAAAGAAAGTCTTATTAAATTCCTACAGTATAAATATAATAGCTCCGTAACACAGCATATTGAATAGCTTGAGACCTCACACTACCCACTCCATACATTTTATATGTCCTGCCACTCCACCAAAACAACTCATGCTTAGGAAAGCTATTCTTCAAAGATTCTTTAACTCCTCTGGGCCTCCACACATGCCATTTTACTTGTGAGGCCCATCTCCACTGACTGTCTGGTAAACACAGTAGTCTTCAAGATATAGACCTGCCCATGATGGGTTTATCAGGGACAAGAAAAAACCAGGTTTCAAATATCAGGTTTTAATATCATGGATATTAGCTAGATAATAGCTAATATTAATATTCCAGCAGCCACAGAAACTCTAACAGACAATTTACCTGAAAGGACAAAATTCAGTAAAATGTTTCATAATAGATAATGTAATTCCTAAAACTGTATATAAGTATATAGATGTTCCTTGCTCATTTTCTAGTGTATAGGATATTTCTGAAAATAACGTACAAACTCATGATGCATATTATTTTTTTAAACAATCATTGTCTTATCTGCCCAAACCCAGTTGACATGAGCATTCCTACTATCAAAGAATGGTCTCTAAATACCACTTCCCACTAATTAAGAAACTAAGAGTCCTTGGGAAAATAGCTAATTGCAGGGTGGGGTATGAAATACAAAAAATAATCCTGGAAAATCTTGTTATACCATAAATCAAGGAAGCTACCAAAGACTACTGATCATGTAAAAAGATGCAGAAGCCAACTTAAAAACGCCCCCACTGACCTAAGATGAGAATGTGAGGATACTGTAAGGACAATAACTGCAAGGAACCAAAATGCATCAAATATCTAGAATTCTGTGGGTTCTTAATAATATTTCCCCAAAAAAGTCATCTTCAGAGGATACTAAAGATAAATTCATTATTATGACAATCAGTAAATAAAGAGAAAGAATTTACATCTATCCTGTCTTTACTAGATGAATTATACCATAATTAAATACTTATGAAAGAAGGGCTCCCTTTATGGAAGTTTTTTAACCAATATATGAAGAAGGAATGATTGACCTGGAATAGCATTATTTTATAATTCCAAATAAATTAATAGATCTAGGCAATCATCATCAATGCCAATCAACATCACAAAGAAAGCAATATCAGCCATTAAATGCCTCCTAGTGGAAACGCACACCACCTTCTATGATGTATTTTTGACACACACACAAAAAAAACAAAATCTAAGCAAGCTTACAAATCTACCAATTTGTAAAGAACAACAATGCAAAATAAACATCATGGGAGTTTAACTAGCAAAATCAAATATTCAGGCTCGGCACCTATAGCTCAGCAGCTAGGGTGCCGTCCTGAGTCAGGGCTGGTGTGTCACATCTCACTTCTGACACCACTTGTCAGGGCCTGGGACTGGCCATGTCTTGGGTCCAGCTTAACTAGTTTCCAGATGCAGACCACTAAGTTACCTTGCTTGGGGAAACATTTCTCTTAGGTGCCTGAGGGCTATCTACTTTAGCTGGAGAGAGTGTGTGTCTTAGAGTAAAGCTGTCTTAGAATAGATAGATGTGGGCAGCACCTGTGGCTCAGTGGGCAGGGCACCAGCCCCATATGCCAAGGGTGGTGGGTTCGAACCTGGCCCTGGACAAACTGCAAAAAAAAAAAAAAAAGAATAGATAGATGTTAGTCTTTAGTAGAGCTTGGTAATCTTCAGCAGAGAGACGCCGTGCTGGCGTTCTGCAGACAGAAGAGGAGACAGAGTCAGAGTAAGCAAATCCATGATAGAATGCACATGCTCCCAACTGCCTTCTCCTCCAGCCTAATATAAGGCTGATCTCCTGCCTCTCAACATGACAGGTGAGAGACTGGCAATTTACCACTGCTCTCATCTCGCGAGCTCTCATGCTTGTTTGGAAAGCTAAATCCCTCTCCATGCCCTTTCCACCAAGGTGTTCCCTTATTGAGCTATACATGTATTACTTTTTTTTTTTTTTTTAATTAAATCATAGCTGTGTACATTAATGTGGTCATGGGGCACCATACACTAGTTTCATAGACCATTTGACACATTTTCATCACACTGGTTAACATAGCCTTCCTGGCATTTTCCTACTTATTGTGCTAAGACATTTACATTCCACATTTACCAAGTTTCACATATACCCTTGTAAGTATTTCTTATAACTCTCACTCCTCCTAGCAATAGGCTATACAGACTGCTACACTGGTAGGTTCAAACCTGGCCTAGGCCTGCTAAACAACAGTGACAACAACAACAAAAAAAAAAAAAAAAAAAAAAAAAACAGCCAGGCATTGGGGCAGGTGCCTCTAGTCCCAGCTACTTGGGAGGCTGAGGCAAGAGAATTGCTTAAGCCCAAGAGTTTGAGGTTGCTGTGAGCAGTGATGTAACAGCACTCTACTGAGGATGCCATAGTGAAACTCTGTCTCAAAAAAAAAAAAAGTCAAATAATTCAACAGAACAAATGAACTTTGTTCAAACAAATAAATTTCAAGATAAAAAGACTGAGTAGAGGTGGCGCCTGTGGCTCAGTGAGTAGGGTGCCGGTCCCATATACTGAGGGTGGCAGGTTCAAACCCAGCCCCGGCCAAACTGCAACCAAAAAATAGCTGGGCGTTGTGGCGGGCGCCTGTAGTCCCAGCTGCTCAGGAGGCTGAGGCAAGAGAATCGTGTAAGCCTAAGAGTTAGAGGTTGCTATGAGCCGTGACGTCATGGCACTCTACCGGAGGGCGGTACAGTGGGACTCTTGTCTCTAAAAAAAAAAAAAAAAAAGATTGAATAGAAACTAGATATTTAAGAGGACTTAAGAGACATATCAATGAATCTGGGCACAGTGGCTCACACCTCTAATCCTAGCATTCTGGGACGCTAAGGCAGTTAGATTGCTTGAACTCAGGAATTCAAGACCAGCCTAAGCAAGAGCGAGACCCCAGTTAAATGGAGGCCAGGAGCAGTGGCTCACACCTGTAATCCTAGCACTAGGGAGGCAGAGGCGGGTGGATTGCCTGAGCCAGAGCAAGACCTCGTTTCTAAAAATAGTTGGTTGTTGTGGCAGGCACCGGTAGTCTCAGCTACTTGGGAGGCTGAGGCAAGAGGATTGTTTAAGCCCAAGAGTTTGAGGTTGCTGTGAGCTATGATGCCATGGCACTCTATCAAGGGTGACAAAGTGAGACTCTGTCTCAAAAAAAAAAAAAAAAAAAAGAGAGAGAGATCTTGTGGTGGGCAGGGTGTCTATAGTTCCGGTAGTTGGAAGGCTGAGGCAAGAGGATCACTTGAACCAAGAGTTTGAGGTTGCTATAAGCTATGACACCACAGCACTCTACTAAGGGCAACAAAGTGAGACTGTCTTGAAAAAAAAAGAGAGAGAGAGAAATGTACCATTCAACTGCAAGGATTGGACATTATTTGTAGCCAATTCAAATTACAAATTGTAAAAAAAAAAAGAGAGAGAGAGAGAAAGAGACAGAGAGAATTAGGAAAATCTGAAAACCAACTGTATATTTAATGATATTAAGGAATTTATTTTTATTTATATATAATAATGGTATCAATGTCTATGCTTTGAAAAGAATCCTTTTCTACTAGATATATTCTAAAATATTTGTTTAGATTGGGGATTAAAGATGGCAGCCGAGTAACAGCTTCCCTGCAACTGGGCACAGCGAGTCTGGGGAGACAAGACTCCAGACATCTCTGGCCGGTGGGATCTGCCTATGATCATCCCTTTGAGGATACAGGGAGCCAGCAAGGAACTTCTGGACCCCAGGATGAGGACAAAAACAATGGAAAACTGGCAAGTGGCTGCGTGTGTTCAATCGACCTAATCACACCGGCAACCGTGAGTACAAGCAGCAGTGAGAGTGCAAACTGAAAAGGCCTTACCTGTGAACACTTTTGGTGTTCTTGGACTTGGCGCTCAGTTGAGCTGCCTTGGGGAGAGCTTGAGCAAAAGTGTGGAGAACTTTGGGCATTGTCTGGGGCCCCAAAATGAGCCACTGAGCTGGGCTCAGTGAAAGCCATTGTGTGAAAAAACTGCTC